>JAFIDM010120976.1:0-41476 GCA_023159025.1 Thereuonema tuberculata | reverse complement strand
CGCAGGGGTCATAATCCTTTGACGACCAGCTACAGGTCTGCGGACAATTGTTAGGTTTGTTAGGCTTCGGTTTGGAATTGTTTCTATAATCGTGAAATGACGGAATGATGAACGCCGCAGAAACGAGCACCATCTGTTGTAGACTGTCCGGCTTCAATGCGTTCGACAGCCCGCCAGCGCTCAGAATCTTCCATTCGTCTTCTGGAAGCCATAGAAACACGTCTAGCTTGAAACAAATCGTACGAATGTTCTAAACACCTTTCATCAGCACTAACATACAACTCCTGTAACCCTTCACAATGCCGGCTTCTTATACGACTGTCTGTTTTGCATATTTCTCGACGCAAAACCGTGATTGGCTGTTACCTATATAATTTGCGTAGTTCGTTCTATCTTTGCAGCAAATTTCAGCTTCTTTAATTCAGATTTCTTACGAAAATTAACATTTTTCCTCTCCGTGCTTAACTTTTGGAAGTGAGTGTATATAAAGTAGAAAAACTCATTTTAAAGAAAGAGCTAAAAACAAAACGTTAAATTTCGTATCTGAATCTGGAATTGTTTTTTTATTTCATTTTTTTTTACTCAATTAGTAATATTGTTAAAATCTGATCATTCAATAATTCTGTTTGTCTTATTTTTTATGTTAAATTTAATTATTCAATTAGGATGTAAGTTTATTTCAGTTATTATTGTATACACAACCGAATAACTAATTTTTCTTCACTATAGTATTATACTTCTCGGAGTTAAATAAACAAAAAATAGCAAAATCCAATTTATTTTTAATTTTTTTATTTATTTTCTTTTTGATATTGCTTTTATCATATTTGAAGATAAGTTTCTTTAAACTAAAGACTTTCTTGATTTATTCTTTATTCTAGAAGATTCTTCAATACAATTTATCTTTCACCTTTAAAACAAAAAATATTGAAAAAAAAAATTCAAAAATTAAAATTTATAGAAAAATTAAATCTAAAAATTTGGGGATTTTTCTTTGTACCAGAAATATTAAACTGCTCACAAAATTTCGAGGATATTGCGAAATGAATATATAGACCCATAATACAGAAGTATTTGAGTTTATTTACTAAAGAACATCATCACAAGAAAATGACATGAAAATGGATGTTGTCTGAATAAGCGAACGTGATGCAAAACGTTAATTTGCATGTTTTCCCACAACCCTGTATAAAGAGACTAGCGCTGCTGGGTTATCTCCACTTTCCAGGATCAACAACAAGTGGCAGAAATCGACTCCGTCACGGTGGAGTGTATTCCCGGCGACCAATGGTGTGCGTTCCGTCAACTGCTGAACATCGCAGAACCCGCAGAAGATGGGCTGAAATGAATCTTCCTTGAACCCGTGAACAGTGGTCCAATGTTCTCTTCGGTGACGAGTCAAGATTCAATCTAATAATCTATGGGAAACCCTCGTTGCCATTGAATTATCTGTGAATATTAATTTTTAAATTATTTTCAATGAAACATCATAGAGTGGGTGTTACCTCTCCTTACCTAACCTACATCTATGACGACCTTCGCGCCAACAGCTTGAGCTCATACGATGTTAATTTTTTTTTTTACACTAAATAAAAAGGGAGGACATCAGTAGATTAAATCGCAGAAGTGGTAAAAAGGCAGCCGGTGATGCAGCCTGACAATCGTAGTGCCCTGATCTAGCGTGAACGTGGAACACGGGAAAATCCACGTTTCGTGCAAGAAAGACATTCCTTTGGTGGAATTGTGGACAGGCATCAGCATTGGTGGCCCTACCGACCTCCATGTTCTTAGAAGTGGAACGGTCAATGCTGTAAGATATCGGGATGAAATTCTACAGCCTATAGTCGTACTCTACGCTGGAGCAGTTACGCTGGAGCAGTTGATGTCAACTTTCTTTTTATGGACGATAATGCACGCCCCCATCGTGCGCGTCTCGTCAACAACAGGCTACAACAGGCTGGAATCGAGCACATGGACTGGCCTTCACGTTCTCCAGACGTGAATCCCATCGAACACGCCTGGGATGCACTAGGAAGACGTGTTGCAAGTCACCAATCATCTCCCATAACACTTCCTCAGCTCGAAGTTACCCTTTTGAGCGAGTGGCCACGAATCCCACAGGAACTGCAGGACAATTTGATCCTCTCCATACCTCATCGCTGTCAGTGTGTTGTAGCATTCTCAGGTGACCGTACGCCCTACTGAACAGTCAATGTGCGACACATTTTTTCAATTTGACATGGGAATGTTTACCCCCGTCCATGTGTCACATCCTGCTCAATCCCGATAAATGGATTCTGCACCTCATTTCTTATTCAGACAACTTCCATTTTCGTGTCATTGCTTCTCTGATGTTATTTCAAAAATAAACTCAAATGTCTCTTGTTTTTTGGGTGTATTATATTCGTTTCGCAAAATCTCCTAAACTTTTGGAGCAAAGTATTTTAGCAAAATTACTAAAATTTTAATCAAAAAAAATTAAGTTCCAATATGATTATTTATTTACAATTACAAAATTAGCTTCAAAAAATTATAAAAATAATGCGAATAATAACAATTATTACAGTTCTTTAAAGTTAAGTCTTTCTAGTTGAAAAGCAGAGTAGATTGAAATTAAATAATTATTATAGCTGTAAATCTAAAAATTTTATATATCTTCAGTTAAATGAACCTTTAGGCTACTTTATCAAATTTATTGCAATATTTTTTATTATTATTTTCTTAGAAGGAAGAAGTTGAGTTAACAACAGAAAAAGATGAGTAAGCAACAGAAAACGAATGATAGATTCTCCTTTCTGAACAGTGTTCACCTTTCTCAACTTACAGCACCAGTCACCTAAGCCTGAAATTAAAGCATGCTACACCGAAGGAATGTTACAATTTATGAATGTTATTAATGTTTCTGGCAATAAATTCAATGCATTGTGAAATTTCAAATATCAAAATGCAATATAAAACTAAAATGTACTATAATTATCAAATCGTTGTTAACATCAAAATTACTACTGCTATCATTTTTATAATGTAACTTTTTTTTCTCTCTTCAGATAAATAGCAGAATTGCAAAATCAAAAAATTATTGTCTTAAACTTTTTCAATTTATATATCATATAAAATTAGGGTTTTCGTTTATATTTTCGGCTTTTGTAATTAGACTAGTAAATATTTTGCTGACCTAATACTTCGCTTCAAACTTGATTATCAAAATTTAGGTAAAAGTTTACAATACGGTACCAGCCGACGTAGGACTATTTTTCACAGTTGTGAGGAGATGGCAGTACTATTTGGCATATTTTCAAGATGGCGGATAATCTTCGTTGCCATTGAATTACCTGTGAATATTAATTTTTAAATTATTTTCAATATAAACATCATGGAGTGGGTGTTACCTCCACCTACCTAACCTACATCCCTGACGACCTTCGCGCCAACAGCTTGAGCTCATACGATGTTAATTTTTTTTTTTTTGCACTAAATTTAATGCGAGGACATACATTAGATTAAGTAGCAGAAGTGGTAAAAAGGCAGCCGGTGATGCATCCTTGGAACTACGTTGATTGATGGTACCGTATTGTAAACTTTAGCCAAATTTTATTAATCAGTCAAAATTTAGATAATGCTTAACATTATATTTTTCTTCATCTCATTTATTTACTACATACAAAATTTCATCCAGAGAATTTCTGGACTTTCGCAGACTTTCTTCGAAAAATTAATAAGATGTACATTGCAAATTTCACAAGAAATACAAAACAAAATTTCATGTGAATTCGGCTTTATTTCTTAATTCGTTTTTAAACACTCATGAATATTTGTTCACTTGCAAACCTTCCATTATGGAATTGTAGACCCTGCATTTTATCGTACTGCCATTTTTCTTAATATGTCGTAGTCTGAATTTTTTGAGATCATAGAGAGAATATTATGTTTTAAAATGAAGATAAGGATAATACTTAACCATATTAGCGTTCTATCATTTTTTAATTTTAGTCTTCTGTGAAGATCAGCAGACTAGTATTCCCGTTTTGTCTGTCCTGTGCACAAGTAGAGGAAAGGTGCCTAATATGCGATGTTTCCCTAATACGAGATACCGCGATTACACTACTGTAGATGGTGAACTCCGTTGGAAGTTTCTTAAACAGTTTACCAGTGGATTCAAGGACTACAGCAACCACAACAACGCCAGTACCGAGTTGGACGAAGCGCAGAGGTTGTTGTTAAAATAATTCTTTTTCTACTTTTGTGATGTTGGTGCTAAATAAAAACTTGTGCTTAAAGGTGAGGGGATATTGCAGTTCTATTTCATTGTTGTCAATTGGTATAAAATTACCTATAATTATTGATATTTAGTTTAATTTTCAAACGAATATAGTGTCCATGAGATATGATGATTTCTGCAAGATGGCGAGCTCTTAATATGCGATATCATGGTGGTCCAAATATGCGATAGAAAAATAGAAGAATCATCGAGTGACTCTGATTCTGATGTTCATCCTGATGAGGGTGGTGATTCCGATATGGACAGTGATGATGACACAGAATGCCTCTTCTGCACTGGTCTTTTCTCTGACGACAAACATGGAGAAAAATGGGCACAGTGCGCAAAATGTTATCTCTGGGATCATGAAGAATGTGGTGTTGAAGAATACAATTTTGTGTGTCCTCAATGTAGGAAAATCAAATTTAATTAAGCCTAAGAGTAGTAAGGTATGGTTAGTTGTTAAGAGAAATACATGTTAACGTTTCATATTATTCAGATAACTTTTCTTTACTATCCCATATTAGGTAACCTTAACTTTATTTCTGATATCGACGCATTTGTAAACTTTTCGTAACTATATGAAAAGTTTGTTTCTTATTCCACATTTGGTAAATGTAATGTAAACTATACTGATGTAAGGTTCTTATTGAATTATAAAAATAAAATAATTTTTATTTTCAGCTTTTATAAACGCATTTCAAGAAGTGTGTCTCATATTAGGCAACTTTCCTCTATCATTCAAATCTCATTAAATTATCATTAAGCACAATAATCACAACAATCCCAACAATTGCGCCTTTTGCTTTCGCAACAATCACATTTATAATAATAAGGAAATTAAAGCAATACTAATTATATTTTCTAATAAGAAGACGTTGCGAAGCATTGCGATTGGTTTACTAATCGCTTTCCTTACTTTGTTTATCTATATTACAATGTTTCATTTTTTTCCTCTCTGAATGACATCTCGCCTTTTCAGAATTCTTTTGCATTTTGTTTGAATCCTTGATATTTATGCTCTTAACAAAAAATTTAACTGCATTTAGCTATTATAATAATAATTAAGAAATAAGGCAGAAAAGAAGCCAAAAATTTAACGTGCTGTGCAAAGTATTTGAGAAACAAAAGACAAGAAACAAAAGAGCAGGACTTAAATTAATTGGAAATTGCCTTTGCGATTCAATTATTAGGAGAGGAGTTGGGTACGGCCGTTTCGTCCTTCTACGGACTCGTCAGCCCAACCCTGCCTCTCCCGATAAAAAAACTTGGAAAGGCAAGATCCTTAAGCTGAGAGCCACCGCCAAACTGGAAGTGACCCCAACCAAAGAAAGACAAGAAAAATAAATAGTTGTGCTTGTCAGCAACAACCAAATCCTTTTCCTACAACTCGTAGGGATGAAAGGATTTTAATAAAAGAGCAGAAAGCCCAAAAAGAAAGTTATTTTAAGAAATAAGGCAGAAAAGAAGCCAAAAATTTAACGTAAAATTGCGGTAAACATGCAGGCAATGTTATGAAGAAGTCGTAAGCTTTGTAATTTACGGATAATCCAAATGGAAAAGAAACAAGTATTTTGAAATTATTGTTTTATCATTTTGGTTTGAGAATTACGTACAATGTATGTGAATTATGAACCTATTCTGTTAGGAAACAAAAGTAGAACTTTGGTTGGGCAACTAAAACAAAAATACTACACGGTTTTAGTTTCTGAGCAAAAAGATTTCCTTGTAAATGATGTAAATGGCTGTGATTCTATGTCATGAGGATCTAAAAAATATAATGTAAAACAAAAAATATAAAAAACATAAATCCAGTAGAACGACTACAGGTTTTTAGAGTCTATTGGAATCAAAACTGTAAATATATTATAAGTTCTATTTCAAAAGGCATCATTTGGATTAGACTAAGACACGAAACCTGTCAGGACGAAGATTAAAAGCATGAAATTTAAATATTGTAGACAGGAATTAAGATCAGGAGTTAAATAATTAAGATTTCAAACAAACATTTCATTTAAATCTCAACCAAAATCAAGTTTTATCTTACCGAATAAAATGAGGCTTAGAATTTGAAAACTTGTTTTCTATTTTCTATTTTTTCCTACGAAGGAACATAGTAAACAAACTCGATTAAAAAAAAAATGGTTTAGACGAAAATAAAGTCTTTTTTACGGAAAAAAAAACCAGACAAACTGAATACATTTTAAGAATACTGTTGATGTACATAAGTAAAATAAATTTTCTGAAAATCTTAGAGAAAAGTATATATATATATATATAAAACTAATTATTAATAATAGAATGACTCAATAAATTTGTTTATTTAAGCCAATAACAGAATTCATATTAACTTGTAAGTTTTTAGTAAGTCATGCCTTTTTGAATAACACAATTTCCTAAATAGTATTTTATATAGAAATTGTATAGTTTTCTTTAAGTGAATCGAAGAATTTTTTATTTTCGGAATTTGTCAATTTCAATTTATCTTACAAAAAACATGCTTGCTCTGAAAATATAATAAAATATATTAAAATGTATTTAATCGGATATATTTTTAACTTTTAAGGTTTTGATGGTATTTCAAAATACAGCAGTACCTTACACTGTAATGTAAAAAAAAAAGTAAAAAAACTCTTAGCGATCTTACATTAAGCTCCGTAGCTCCTCCTTTTGAACAGAAGAATCCTGATATTAATGAAGCTGTTTTATTAAAAGAAACCTCAGAATCTTAATTAGAAACTACATTAGACAGCAACTGTTTAAAATCCATTTCCACTGAAATCAGATAGTTCTCTTGAAACAATTTAAAAATAACCTTAGTAATTAAGTTTTCTTAGTTATTAATAAAAATATACCTGAAGTAAAAATTATCTCCTTAAACAATTAAAATTCATCTCATTGTTCTTAAAACATTCTTATAAACTTCATTTATAGCATAATAATTGAGATTAATAAAAATCCAATTTCCATTGTTTTACATAAAACAAACTTACGATGCTGTGATTTTGTTAAGAACTTATATAATTTCTATAAAAGCTCTTTTTTGAGATTTTTTTTTCTCAATTCAAAGATTTATTTGAAATATATTTGATAGAAATGAAAATGGGTAAATGGAAACTTCTTGAC
Source organism: Thereuonema tuberculata (assembly GCA_023159025.1). Taxonomy (NCBI): domain Eukaryota; kingdom Metazoa; phylum Arthropoda; class Chilopoda; order Scutigeromorpha; family Scutigeridae; genus Thereuonema; species Thereuonema tuberculata. The sequence goes on along the minus strand of JAFIDM010120976.1, from coordinate 34,092 downwards.
TACATAGTCAAAGCTGACATTTTTTGTGAATGACAATTTTTTTTAGTTTTTTTTTCCAACTTTTTAATTAATGAGTGTTATTTATCTCATCACTGACTCTCCACAAGTTACTCATCCAGTCAATCGTCTTCAGAACTAGAATGCCGTAAACCACTATCCTCATCATTCGTTTCCCTTTCTGTCTGTCTATGTTAAACAGTTGGAGTGATAACCTAAGATTTCGTATCTAAACTTATTAATTATACAACTAAAAACATAACCTTTATATAAAAACCTTTATATTGGTCTCCACTCCTTCCATCCCTCAAAAATGATCAATATTGGTCAGATAGATGAGTTTTTCCCTAGTAACAAATATTTTAAATTTATAAATATGTTAATTCTTTTGTAGCCCCTGCGAATGCTGACACAGGAATAACTTTCGTCACTTTTATAGCGATTTTCTTCATTTCCCCAATTGTCACTTAAAACCTCAATTCAAATTGAACTCCACAAGGCAACCACTACTGTTCGGAGAAGACAGGTCCTGACCAACAACAATAAGCATTAATACAAAAAAATTTTCTCAGGATTTCACTTCTATACACAAGGTGTACCTCTATCAATGTTGCAATTAGCTCATTTTTTATTCCGATTTACATATCACTTTTTAAAATTTTTAAAAATATTGCGAACTTCTCTAATTATTTCTTTTTTGAGCCAAAAATTTATTTATCTTATCTTTCGCAAGACAGTATTTCAATAAATTTTGAAGTGAATTTTAGCAGCATAAAATTTAAGTATGCTGCTTAATCCTGGTCCAACGATTGTTTTAATCTCCAACCCTCCCATCTCTCTAAATTGTTCCCAAATTCTTCTCTAAAATGGCTGGAGTAATTTCTTTAGTATGTGATATTATGAACCAAATGAGACAAAAATACTTACCTTATTTAATCGCTATTTCTTTATTTGTCAATTTATCTGTTTCCACCAACAACCAAATAAACGGCTACATCAAGTTAGATAAAATGTGATACGGATCTGATCAAGAATTGTTTTTGTCTTCTTAATACGTATTTTGATTCACAAAATAAATTTGAAATTTTTTATATCTCATTTCATGTCTTATATGAAAGACATGGGACTACCCAGAAGGAAGAGTATTTTTTTCAAATTTTAAAGAAAGAAGAATTTTTGGATTTACTAGATAACTGTAAGTAATTCAAAAGCAAGAATGACAGCCACAGTTTTTATTAAGTATTTATGATACTTAATCATAATCTCCATACTCGCTTTTGCGAATAGAACTGTAGTTATAGACTAATTTAAAAAAAAAAGGAAAATTAATGAAGTACTAATATTTCATTCATATGATTTGTTTCCGACTTCCTACTCTTTATATCCCTCATTTCAAACGAGCTCTGAGAAGTGGCTCCATCTGACGGAATATAGCTGCATCAGACTATTCGAAAGTTCAATGCGCCGTGCTGCCAACACCTGAACTTTCCCGCCATTCTAGAGAATTTTCGTTTAGAATTCAATGAAAAAAATAGTGGCAGAGGGAAATCTAAAGATTAGGAATTCAAAGGTTTTATCTACTCTGTAATACGATAATTTAATAAATACGGGTGTTCACTTTAATAAATTCATGAAATTCTAAGGCTGACGAGACCTTTTTTTTTCTTTTATTTCCCTCCTTTTTTACTCCTTTACGTTTAGAATTTGGGAACAGTTTTTCTTCTTCGTTTACTAAAGAAAGTTCATAGGATTTTTTAATTTTGTTCTTTAATTATACTTAAAAAAATACTTAAGTTATTACGTGTGCTCAATTATGTCAGATAAAATTACAGCCTGCACACAAGCATAAAACAATTATTTACAGTTCACTGAAGAAGTCTCGTCGTGCTGTGGCGAAAGCTAAGGACTGTTAATAATTGTTTTATGCTTATGTGCAGGCTGTTTTAGCTGAAAAAAATAGTTTGTGGGATTTTTTTAGTTGAAGGGAGGCTCTAATAATTTTAGGAATGCCTTTTTATTTAGAATTCTAAGTAAATAATTAATTATCTGAAGTTGTTGGGCCCATGCTCCATTTTGTGTAATGGGGGTAAATTGTCTAGGGCTGATACAGTCCATCCCCAATTGGTAATATATTTTTTCAGATGGCAGGAAAAGACAGCGAATACATTTGAATGTAAACAGAAGGTAGGTTCATATTCTTTGGTAAGAATAAGGAGGAGGGAATCTCCAAATGACAATGAGTCGGGGAGTGATAGTGACCTGATAGTGAAGGAGGCACTTGATGTTAGGAATGAAGGTAGTAATGCTGTCCTCCAATGGTAAGAATAGCAGCCAAACAAAGATGTATTTAAAATTATCGAAAAGCTTTCAGATGAAATTGAGGATTAAAATTATCCTATTATTACTAAGAAAATTTGAAGGAAACCCGCCTCTTAATTCTAATGTCATTTGACGACAAACTGGGAAGAATATATTGAAGTTCAATAGTAAAACTTGTCAGTTACAGTCTTAACATTAGCAAAATCTGATGAAGAACAGCACAATAAAGCTCAAAAACAACCAAATGATAATATTTATAATACCTATATTATTATTTACAATAATATTTCACACTATATAATCCCTCAATTTACGTGGGGTTTAGATTGCTCACGAAAGACATTCAACCTACGCCACTCACTGCTGTCACATTCAATTGAATCTCATTGCAGAGTTTAAGTTTGCACTTACAATTCAATAATTAAATGCATGTTTAAAACATGGGCGTCCACAAAACTTTTTTCCAGGAAGAGGCAAAATATATTGGTTGTGTGAAAAAAGTCTATAAAAATTATATTTTGTTATTGTGGCATTATGTAAACTAAAGTTAAGTAAACTAAACCTATACGTTACAATTTACCATTTTTTCAATCTTTTAGTTCTTTTGCGAGAGAAAATAAAAAAGAAATCCATGAATTATATTGAATTTGAAAATCTCATGCCAGTATGCGCTGGCGTCCACGGGTTAAAAGTAAACCTATTTACCGAAAACAAATAATTGAACAATCAACCACATCCCAAGAACAATATATCCAATAAATCTGCTGGGGATATTTGCAGAACCCTAATTATAAGCAGAATAGCATGTATAGAAATAAGGATAGACCAGATAAAATTCATGAATAATTTATTTGAGTGAATTTTTAAAATTTCTCAAAAACTAAAAACACCTGTAATACTACGTAGCACATAATAAATCTTCTTTTAAGTTTCAACACTTTGATTGCACTGTAATATCTAGTTCTCTTATTATCATTCAGCACTTTAGAAGTATCATTTATATCACTTCACTAACGCACTATTTTTTATCACGTAGCACTTTATAGATTAAACAATAATCATAGCTTTCTGATAATGACTTTAATTTAATTTCACACGTATTAGCATCGAGTATTATTGCCCGTCGCAATTTAATACAAAATAATAGCTTTTTACTAGTATGCGGAACTTCTATAATAATTTTACCATCTGTATGTGAAACTTTATTTGGCTTGAGTTTCACCTTATGTGAAATAATTAATTCACTTCAATTCTTTATGAATTTAATGTTCAGCTGTGTTCCCATTAACTAGGGTGACCAGACATCCCGATTTTGGCGGGACAGTCCCAATTTTTAACAATTTGTTGCGCGTCCCGCGGCATCCTTTTTTTTGTTTGATTGTCGAACTGGAGATTCCTTTTTTTTTTTTTTTTGGTTGTTGAACCTGGAGACTCCTTTGTTTTTTTATTTAATTTTTGGTTGTTGAACCTGGACATTCCGTGTTTTTTTTTTTGGTTGTCGAACTGGAGATTCCGTTTTTTTTTTCTTTCCGGTCTGTAAGTGAGTAAAAGTGAGTGAGTAAAACAGTTACTCACAGTCTGATGAATTCTAGTTGTCTTCACACTTGAAGTAATCTGCGTTGATTCCCATCTATGGTATTGTCAGCCAGTCTTCCTATAATTCCACTACTTATTCCGATGCCCTTAAATCCATGGCACATTTACAGTTGAATATGGCGGGGCGGCTCCATGCCACCTGATTGGTTCTTCCCACAATACTTTGGGTAGATATATCACGTTTCCAAATAACCACACTTGAAATTAGGAAATGTTGATTTCACTTCTTAAATAATAATACGTAAATTATTATAATCAGTTCGTAGAGTTTACGAATATTCTTCCAGCTTTAAGCTTATCTCAAGCGACCAATAATTAACGATGAACTAATGATGACTTCAAATTTTCAGAAATAATAATTCTCTATTTACTAGATAGATAGATTAGTTTTGCACTAAAAATAAAGTTCGGTAATTATTATCTAAATTTGTGACTGTAGTTTATCTCAATATATCCGGTCTTCTTACTGGAAATAATTGACTTCGAAAAACCGCAATAATTATTTTTCTCAGCTTTTCGAATTATCTTCTCAGCTTACCCTCACTAGGATAATGGAAGTCTTCGGCAACCTTATTTTGGATGAATCCACTTCTCGGCTTCGTAAGGGTATCAGTCTTCGGAAATTCCTTTGTTCTTCAAACTAACTTTTAATTATTTATCGAGACGAAAAATAATACAGTCGGACCTCTATTTAACGAAGTCGCTAAATCCCGAAAAAAAGTTCATTATATGGAAAATTCGTTAAATAGAGATTCACCTTTTAAAATTATTTTAAACTACATAAAACAGATTTAAAATGCATAAACAATAAATATTATTAAAAAAAGTAATAATTTTAATGACATAAAGCATACATTACCACAAGCGTACTTAAATTTTACTAATAAAGTCTGTTAATTTTGTATGATTTTTTTTTTTTTTTTTTTTGAAAAAGTTTTTTCGCTTATAGTACGTCTCGCATCTTTGCACCAAAAACTCCTTCAGGTGTATTTCTTCAAACTGTAATCCGCAATCGGATTGTTTCAAATGATTTTCGCATTTCATCAAACGATGGTTTTTTGATTTCTTCGTCATCATCATTTCCATCATCTTCATCCCAATTCTTAGTTGTATTTTTTTTATTTTTCACACTGTCCAAAATATCCGATTCAGTTAGTGTTTCCGAGGTCTCAACTTCAACATCAAGTGAAAGATAATCATCAATCAGCACATCATCGTTAATTTCTCCTTTTTCTTTCAGCTGTATCCTCGAAAAAGTTCGTTAAATAGAAAATGCACTTCGCTATTTGTAGGTTATTTTACGAAGAAATTAGCAAATTGTTCTTGGTTCCAAAGAAAAGTTCGCAAAAAAGAGGAATTCGCAAAATAGAGGTTCGTCAAATAGAGGTCCGACTGTATTTCACTTGAAATACTTGCTTGAATTATAGCGTCTTCGTATGTGGCTATTCTTCACGAATGCTTCCATTTCTATTGGAACCTTCTGTAATAATTTTCTTCTTAATTATATCTTCCTATGGAACTGTCCTAATTTACTACTTTCTTGGACCATTAATCAGAATGCGTTTTAAATACTGGATATGTGCGTGTCCCTCAAAATGACCACACTTTACTTTGTCTGAGTAGTTGAGGCTTTAACATCGCTTCACCTCCGTCAATTCCTAAGGCACACACTTCTCTTAGTTGCTTCGTCTCAGTCACCGAGGTACATTCCACCTGACCTCACTTTGCCGAATTGCCAATCATGATGTTAGACACTCTCGGTCTCACATCTTTCTTTCAAGTTCCACACTCACTCAGACTTTTCTTTTCCTCTTCTTTTTTTTAAAAAAACAACTCACAACATTTATACTAAAATGACGTCACATCCATCTATGTAACGCTCATTGATTTAAATATGAAAATTACTTGATGGATCACTTCCATTTCAAAAACGGAGAAAAAAAAATTATTTTCAAGCTTATTAAATCCTCTTAAAATTACTTGAACTAATAATTAAATAATTAAATTATTTTGACCATAAATAATTTAATTCAGTAGCAAAATCAGTAAAAGTAAAACTGTTTAAACTAAACTAAACTGTTTAATTCTTAAAATTAAGATCAAGTGGGAAGCCAACCAAGAACATACAAAAAAAAAAAAGTCTTCTTCAAAATTCGGGGAAGGCCATGCACTTGCCATCCAACAAAAATGTAATTAAACAGGGCCTTTTCTATATATTTCGAGTTATAGGAATGGGCCAAGGCCCATCTGCCATCCTAATGATCTTACAAGCAGGATATAATCTAAAATTAGAACGATACAGAGAAGGTATTTATATGCGAATGAGAAACTGTAGGAAATAGGTGAATGCATACATGTTTTGAAAAAGTCCAGAGAGATTTTTAGTGATATGAATTACTTTTTCGATGACAAAATCGACACTAAAAAGTAGAAAATAAATTACATCGCACCTCTATTTAACGAACCTCTATTTTGCGAATTTCTCTATTTTGCGAACTTTTCTTTGGAGCCAAGAACATTTTGCTAATTTCTTCGTAAAATAACCTCCAAATAGCGAAGTGCATTTTCTATTTAATGAACTTTCTCGTGGTATCTATTTTTTTTTTCTATATGAAATGTTTTTATTATTAATATTCCCTTACAGGAAATAAAAGAAATGTGGATACAGCTAAGGGAAAAAGAAGAAATTAACGATGATGTGCTGCTTGATGATTATCTTTCACTTGATTTTGAAGTTGAGACCTCGGAAACACTAACTGAATCGGATATTTTGGACAATGTGAAAAATAAAAACAGTATAGCAATGAATGCGATGAAGATGATGATGATGAAATTGATCATGATGCATTAATCAAAAAAACTTTCGTATTATCATTTGAAACAATCCGATGCAGATTACAATTTAAAGAAATTACTGAAGGGGTTTTTGGTGCATTGCAAAGATGCTAGACTACTATCAGCGAAAACACTTTTTCAAAACAATACTCAGACGAAATAAACAGACTTTATTAGAATTTAAGTTCGCATGTGGTAATGCATGCTTTGTGTCATTAAAATCATTACTTTTTTTAATAATATTTTTGTTTTTGTGTTTTAAATCTTAAAAAGTCCAGCCCGCACACATAGATTAAAAATTACATTAAAAATTTAAAAGTTAAAAAGTTAAAAACAGGAGCCATAGCTTTCACCAACAGTACGACGTGGCTTCATCAGGAGAGATAGTTTGACAGACAGTCAGCTCTTCTATTTAAACAATAACGGACCAATAAAAAGGGTTAACCATTTCATTGGTCCCTGTGAACTGCAATAGGAGGCGGCTGGAAGATGGAGACATCTAGCGGAGATCACAGGCCGTTGGATAAACTGCCAACACAAGCACACGGCATTGTTTACAAACAGATGGCTTTTCACCTGGTGGAGGCAAGGCGCCTCAAAATAATGAAAACAGAGAAAAAAAAAGAAAAGCATGGGGGATAAAACATTTTTTATAATAAAGAAACAAAACAAAAGGAGATGAAACAAAGAAAGCATAAAAATATAAATAAAAATAAAGATGAAAAACTGTACAAATAGAAACAAAATAAATGAGAAATTAAAAACAAGAAAAAATAAATATGAGAAATAACTATGAAAGAAAAAAAAAAAAACACACACACACTAATTCAGCTTCTTTCTTCTTTTTCTCTTCTTTGCCAAAAAATATTGCTTGATATTCCGGATGGAAAGGGAATGGTTAACCCTTTTCATTGGTCGTTATGGTTTAAATAGAAGAGCTGACTGTCTGTCGAACTATCTCTCCTGATGAAGCCACGTCGTACTGATGGTGAAAGCTAGGGCTCCTGTTTTTAACTTTTAATGTAATTTTTAATCTATGTGTGCGGGCTAGACTTTTTAACAATTATTTTGGCACACGTTAAGAACTTTGTGTTTTAAATCTGTTTTATGTAGTTTAAAGTAATTTTAAAAGGTAAAACTCTATTTGACGAATTTTCCATATAACGAACTTTTTGGGGGGATTTAGTGACTTTGTTAAATAGAGGTCCAACTGTATATATAAAAAATAATAAAAAATCAGATTTTTATCTTTAATATGAAGTGGTACAAAAAAGTAAAGACAAGAAGTGTTTAATAAAATTAAATTTATAAATTTTATTAAACTTATTTTACATTTATCCGAATATTCTGAACAAATCATTTGGATTTTCGAAATATGGTATGATTATTATACCATATTTTATTGATTTCCTTATTGACAGCTTTGCGGTTTTTTTTTTTGTTGTTGTTGTTGTTGTTATCTATAAAATTTAAAAACTTTTTGTATCAAAAGAACTTCCTCAAATGGTTAGGGGAAAATTTATACATTATTTTGATTGATATCAGTTCATAGTTAAATAACAAAGGAATCTGAAAATAATATATGAAAGTGACACATTCTTAACCAAACATTGTAACACTATACAATTAATTGTAGTATCATAAGATAGATTGACACATTATTTAAATAACAAAGAAATATATAAATTTTTAACCAAACATTATAATTGTCAGAATTTATTATATAATGATAGTAGGAAAGTGATACTGTCTTAATAAAACAATGTAATGCTGTACAATATATTGTGGGAATAAATATTGAATAAACTATAAGAATTTCTTTACTTTTATATTTTTAATGCTTTTTTTGAATTTATTAAAAGTATAACTGCTATCTTTTAAAATTTTTGTTTATTCATACATGGAAAATTTTTAATGTATTTATTTCAAATTAATGAAGAAATAGAAAGATTTATGATTGAATCTTGCATCAATAAAAAATTTTCATGTTGGAATAAACAAAAATTTTAAAAGATAGCAGTTATTTATTTTTCTAATACTGATGCGAATATAGTGTTTGTCTCTATTTTATTTTTTGTTTATGGTTAATTGAAATATATTACTATTTACCTTGTATTTTAATTATTTAAAGAGAAAGTAAAATTAGACATTGGTCGTAACTTTCAATGAAATGTAATGGTGATTTTTTTTAGATGGCTTATGCTTGAATGTCTTTTCAGGAAAATCCAATATATTTTTAATGTCCAGATGATCAAGGAAAAAGATAAAGTTTTTATTTTTTCTACCTATCAAAATTAAAATGCTTAATTATATTTTTTTGCCACACTTTTATTAAATCACAATGTCTGCTTTCCGGATCAATTCTTATAATCGATTTTTCACCCACTTTTCGATGACTTACAGAGCTGCAAATTGCCACACACACTCATTTTGAATAACAATGCACTTCGATGCAAAAATACTGCCAATAAGTGGGATCATTATGCAGGAATTAATAACTTAAAATTTCAGATAAGCTGCGTTTTTCACTGGAATACTATCTTAAGAATTGATTCTTCGTTTGACGTTTTTGAATAAAATCCCGCACAGTTTTCGATGAATGAAGTAGGGCATTTGCATTTCCCAAGCAATTATACATTTAATTATATTCTTAAGTATGAACATGTATGTAAAATGTAGCGATGGCGTTTAAATGATCTCGAAGAGATACCACTGCGTCGTCGTTGAATTCACTTACATCATATATAAGCAAGAGAGTTGATGTTAATAATGTGTTGCTTAGCAGGATATAATCTAAAATTGGAACGATACAGAGAAGGTATTTGTATGCGAATGAGAAAATGTAGAAAATAGATAGATATATATACATGTTTTGAAAAAATCCAGAGAGATTTTTATAAAAGGGAAAACATATAAAGTCTTTGATAGTAAATAACGCAAGTCAATGAAATAAACAGGTTAACATAACAATAAACAGATTTATTTGTTCAGTCCCTTGAGTTTAAATTACACTCAAAAATTTCTGATAAAATCATAACCTTTTATTTCACCAATTCTAGCAGAGTGTTCATAAGCTTTAGGTGTAGTTCTTGACTAACATTACTATATTCAAGATCATTATCTTGTTCTTCACAAACATCAGAATCTATATCTTCACCAGTAGTAGAGTTATCATCACTATCACAGCTTTTGTCTGGGATTTTAAACTTTTTATAAGAATTAACACCTCTTTTGCTTTCTTTTAACAGATCGCATCCTCTTTGGTTATCATTGATGTACACATTCCTAGTCTGTATAACTTTATTCAGTTGTACATTATAAATGTAGTATCCTTTGGTTAATACAGAATACCCTAACATGATACCTTTTTCAGTACGATTACTAAACTTGTTCTTGATGTTACATTTAGCTATTTTTATGTATGCTACACTCCCGAATTTCTTAAGATAGCTAACATTCAGAGAGTACTTATTCTGAAACCAACGAGTAATGGGAATTTCGTTCCCAATAGTTGTATGAGGTAGGCGGTTTAAAGTATAGTTAGCTGTTAATATAGAATAAGGCCAAAAATAGTCTGGCAATTTCGACTCAATTAGAAAATTAGAATGGTTCTTGCACTCTCTACCAAAGTACGATTGTTCATCTCGAGACAAGCGGTTGTGTTGCCATGAAGAAAGAAATAAAAAAGATGGACAAGTCACTTGGCTAAGGATGGATCGTTAAATATGAACCTGATACGAACTTTAGTGAAGATATGAAGCTAAGTGAATCATATCGATCTGTGTTCCAGATAGTTATCTAAACAATATACCTAGGATAAGTTCCTTCATGATATTTATTTGTGAAAAGAAACACATAAAATATTCTTATTCTTTTTCACAGCATATATAGGCCTAACGTGTGATACACCATGACCTCTACGAGCCAAAGAAACTGTGGAAACATAGGTGATTTCGTTTTGAGCAGGATTCATGGAAATTCATCGCAGTTTCTTATATCTTCAAATTACGAGGGAAATATCAAGGGTTTTATACCGATGATATGCAAGTGACTTTTATTTATTTTATTGAAGCTCGATTCCAAGGGAAAAGTTGTAACAAGAGGATAGGATTCAATCTAAATTATACATGAACTTATTACTGATCACAAAGCAAAGATTTCTCAGTGAAAATCTATATCAGAATTCTTACACTCAAGTGAAATAAAGTTAAATGACTTTGATTAAATCTGACATATTGCAAGATTTATTTTAAAGGGAATTACTATATGAGCAAGTTATTCTTATTGACTTTGAAAATACAAGATATTAATAAAAGAAGTTATTAATAAGTGTTTTGAAAGAATCTTAGTGAAACTTCCAAGACAAACAAACTTTTCAAATAATATAGTAACAGTCCTCAAGAACATTTAGCTATATATTGAGATTGTATCTAGTTACAGTAATAACATTACTAAGTTATTCCTTTACAAGCAGTAACTACAAGATGATGGAATTGTATTCACGAATGAAAATTAAGAACTATAACTATAACAACTAATATATACGAACATTCTCCTAGAATCAATGAAGTAAAGGATTATTCTATTAACAAAAATCGCTTTGAGTGTAACTAGAATAGAAAAGACTGACAAAATAAATTTGTTTATTGTTTTGTTAAGCTGTTTATTTCATTGATTTGCGCTATTTATTATCACAAACTTTATTTATTATCAATATTCTTCTTTTAAATTTACAATTTTTAGTGATATGAATTTTTTTTTCGATTACAAAATAGATACTAACAGTAGAAAGTAAATTATATATAAAAAATAATAAAAAATCAGATTTTTGTCTTTGATGTGAAGTGGTACAAAAAGTAAAGACTAAAAAGTGTTTGATGAAATTAAATTTATAAATTTTATTAAACTTATTTTACATCTATTTGCATATTCTGAACGAAGCATTTGGATTTTCGAAATATGGTATGATAATTATATCTTATTTTTCTATTGATTTCCTTATTGACACCTTCGCGGTTTTTTTATCTTTTGTTGCTATCTATAAAATTTAAAAACTTTTTGTATCAAAAGAACTTCCTCAGATGGTTAGGGATAGATATGTAGCCAGTGGCGAATATAGAATATTTTTTTTTGGGGGGGGGGGCCAAGATTAATATAAGGTTAAGTTAAGTAAATTTAAGTAGACACCCTATGGAAACCTATCTGTTCAACCAAAAAAAAAACGTTGGGAGGACATATCTTCATTATTTCGGGGGGGCCCGGGCCCCCTCGGCCCTCCCCTTACATCATTGATTCATAGTTCTCTGCCAAGTGCAAACCCAGCATTCTACAATCTTTCCTATTTTCCGCCTTCCTCTTCGACTCCACATAAGATCCATTTACCATAATGTTGTCGATCATCTGAAATCTTCTTCTGCCTCGAACTTTTTTACCGTTCACCATTCCTTCCAGTGCATCCTTCATTAGGGAGTTTCTTCTCAGCCAGTGACCCAACCAGTTTCTTTTTCTCTTCCTGATCTTCTCCCCTTATATATGCTCTTGTATTTAAGCTATTCGTTAACAAGAATTCAATACAAAATGATAATAGTATCGTATGATAAATTTATACATTATTTTGATTGATATCAGTTCATAGTTAAATAATAAAGGAATCTGAAAATAATATATGAAATTGATACATTCTTAACCAAACATTGTAACACTATACAATTAATTGTAGTATCATATGGTAGATTGATACATTATTTAAGTAACAAAGAAATATATAAATTTTTAACCAAACATTATAATTGTCGGAATTTATTATATAATGATAGTATGAAAGTGATACTCTCTTAATAAAACAATGTAACGCTATACAATTTATTGTGGGAATAAATACTGAATAAACTATAAGAATTTCTTTACATTTATATTTTTAATGCTTTTTTTGAATTTATTAAAAGTATAACTGCTATCTTTTAAAATTTTTGTTTATTCATACATGGAAAAATTTTAATATATTTATTTCAAATTAATGAATTAATTAATTTAATGAAGCGATCTTTGAAACTGAATAATTCTGACTCCGTGCAAAATATTTATTTCTAGAAGTTGAAATTAGAATTTTCGATAACTTCTTCCTTGTGAAGCTTCAATTGCCTTGTGATGCAATTTTGTCTAAACAAGGAGACTAAAAATTCGAACTAAAGAATCATTCATCTTTTCATTATTTTTTTCACCGTGATTAAAGTAATCCCACTGCAACATTTAAATTTCTTTCTTTTTCTAAGATGTTCAAAATTATTTTGTGAATATCTTATCTACACATGTTTTAGTTGTCAAGTTGTGATGATTTTCTTTAGTGTTTTAAATTTACCGAAAGAATTCTAAAAAAAAAGGACAATAGTTACGGTCACTTGTCCGTTGATCTTTGACTTGTTTCTTTTTAATTTCTTTTCATATTTCAAAAGCCTCTAAACAAACTCTTTTATTTTCAACGCAGTCAATTTCTTTGTCTGATCAACTGTTTGCTTGTTTTCTTTTCTTTTTTTTTTTTGCAAAGTCCTTCAGAATATTCGGAACAAAGAATTTCTGAACAAATATTTTCGAAATAGGGTACATAATAATACTTTATTTTTTTTTTTTATTGATTTCCTTATTGACAGCTTTCCAAGTAGGATATGAAATCATGTTGAATTGTTAAAAATTCAATAAAAAGCACAACGCAATATACGAGAATTGACGTCAAAATATGATTGTGACATAGATCTGATGTCAGTACTGATTCATCCCAACTCAAACACTGACTATAAAAGGGTCTAATTTAAGATAGAAACCAGTTTTCCTAACGATCAGTTATTTTGACTATTAACTAATCAGTTATTTTGACAGTTCTACAGCTACAAAGACGAAATTCTGAAGATGAACGCCCAACAAGTGATGTTTCTGATCTTCTTTTTGGTCACCATAGCTCTGCTTCAAGCAGCCACTGGTAAGTTTTCAATTTATAATTTAAAAATGTTTCAAGTTAATCTGACTTCAAATAATCCAGCTTTTATTTCTAGTTGAATTGCAAGATGTAGATATAGTTTAATTTGTCCAACAATTACATAACACATTTATATAAACGCACTAATATACACTGAGGGGGAATTGCAAATAAATAGATCTTTCCCTTGTAATTCTAGGGAGTCTGCTAGGGGTTCGCCGTCTTGGGAACACTAGCGCTCCCTGGAGCACGGAGGCTTCGGCAACGAAGCTCGCACTTCGGTGCGAACCGACCACACACACACTAATATACACTGAGGGGGAATTGCAAATAAATAGATCCTATTCATTTTGGTGCTATGCTGTTAATTCTAAGGCCCAATTAAGTGATGATAAAACGATGGTGGAAAGGTATTTAATTTAGCTAGCACTAGCATCAATATTAGTTTAATAATACTAAAACTCTCGATAATAATTTATTTGGTTCTTCTTCCTCTACATCTGTTATTCGCTATGAATACAAATTTAATATGACAATTTACGTTTTCATATCAATATACAGTGATACCTCCTTTAACGGACACCCCGAATAGCGGACACCTCTAAGTAGCGGACATTATTGCGAGTCCCAATCCCTTAAAATAGAACATTCCATATTATCCACTCCGAATAGCGGACACTCTGAATAGCGGCAGCTATTTTAACTATAATTTCTTTTTTTTTTTCGATTAACATTTCAACAAACAAATCGTGGTTGTATTTACATCAGTATCCCATACATTGATACATTGTATCGGTGTCCCATGATTCAATGCACGAATCTGAGGCCCTTTTTTTCACTGTAGTTGCTTTGTAAATATCAATACCTCGTAAAGCTATCCTATAAAAGTGTTGATTAAATTTAGTGCGAATTAAAATGGCATCAAAAAGGAAGAGATTGGCACTGAAAGAAAAAAATTGATTTTCTTGAAAGTTGCTGAAAAATAGAAACTGAGTGTGTGTTGTCTTGCTGAACGTTTTAAAGTTGGATCATTTCGGCGAGTAATGAGCTGTCGACTTCACCAATTCGCTTTCAGTTTCTTAGGTTTCTTTTATTATTTTTATTTAGAAACCTCTTAAAGTCCATCTTATCTTTTCTAACACATTTACTAATGTGTAGAGTGCTGACTTCTCGAGTTTTAAATTCAGGGACTGAGGCCTCCAGGTTTGAGGTTAGGCTAACAATCTAATCTCATACAAATGGTCAAGGATGGATATTTTCGAAATGACCCGATCCAAAAAGCAACTTATTTCGTTCTTGGCTCACAGAAAATAAAATAGTAATTTTAAAACTTTTGTAGCACTATTATATGATATAGCTCAGTATAATTTACAGATCAAAGCTGGCTAGAGCCTCTCACCTTAGAATATTATGAATAAAAAAATCCCCACTGTTTTAAAGCAGTGAAGAAAAGATATCAAAGGAATTTGGAGTAGCTTTTGTAGTATCTAAGGAATACTATCAATTATTTCTAATGAATTTATAATTAATTTTAATTCGACTAGTTTAAAGTTCCCCTCCAAGTGCCTAGGGTAGAGCGAAGTGTTTCGTCACTGGCCACATATTGCTCTCTGATTGAAGGTCGTGCATTATGTTATTTGCATAATGTTGACTCGCAGCTCTTTTTCAAAAGCATTAGATGCTTACCAGCACTTCATGAACAACGCCAATACTGTGTTCAAAATTTGTTAAAGCAGCACTTGACAAATTAATGAACAGGTTATCAGCCGTTATTTCCTGACAACTTGGCCTCCCAATCATCCGATCTCATCACATTTGACATCTGGTTGATATCTTACATACTTGAAAACTTTTATTGGAAAACTTTTATTTTTCATTTAACAGTTTGTTTAATATGCTAATTTCGGTTTTTAAGAACTGTTGATAGGTTTAACCCTAACTTAGATGCGGATCATAAAAGCACATATAGAATTAAAATAGTAAAATAGTATAACGTACGTTTCGAACCCCTGTCTGTGATGGGGTTCTTTATCAATTATCCCCCATATTTAAAAAACGATTCTTTAAGTTTTTTTTTTGCAACTACGAAACCGTTTAAGGAGGATCTTTTTTTTAAATAGGGGGGATACTTGATAAATAACCCCATTACAGACGGGGATTCCAAACGTACGTTGTACTATTTTAATTGTATATGTGCTTTTATGGTCGGCATCTAAGTTAATTCTTAAACTGCACGTTCAATCTTTTTATGTTTAAGCCTACTCAAAAAATTTGGCTTCCACGAGGAGTTAGAGCTACCATTTTTATTCTTACCAGTGGCGTATATAGAATATATTTTCGGGGGGGGCCCAAGATTAACATTATTAAGTAGATACCCCATGGAAACCTATATGTTCAACCAAAAAAAAACGTTGGGAGGACATATCTTTATTATTTCGGGGGGGGGGGGGGCCGGGCCAAAAAATCTATTCAACCAAACAAAAAAACCAATGAAAACCTATCTGTTCAACCAAAAAAAAAACGTTGAAAGGACATATCTTCATTATTTCGGAGGGGGCCCGGGCCCCCTCGGCCCCCCCCCCCTTATATACGCCCCTGATTCTTACACAGATGTTTTGTAAACATTGAAGACTAATGTTACAAATTAAAAATAAATCTAGAAATACCAAATAAATAAGATTTGAGAATTTTCCAAAGAATGTAAATGCATTGATAACATTAAAATAATAAAAAATGATCTCCAAAATTTCAGAGATCTTCCGAGTTCTTCGATATTGATTAATTTTAATTTTTTTTTCGTTCAGGAGCCCAACCGGAGGTAAGCATTAAAACAATTTATTTTCCATTAAATTTTCTAAAACGAATGTAAAACCTTAATAATAATAAAAGAATGAATTAAACCTTATTTACTCTTACATCTTTCCGTTCGCATTATTTCACTTTTCCTAATTTTTTTTTCGTTACACAATATCACCCCTTCCCAATATGTTCCACTAAATAGTCCAACGAATAGAGGTGTTTTACCTTACAAAAGGTCCGGTAGTTCTAATTTTTTGATATGTTGTCTAGGATGGTTAGTAAGTGTTTAAAATGCAAAAAGCACAATTCCTCCCCCGCCGCGCCCGCCGCCATCGTAAAAAAACCAAAAATAATTGATACTTTCTTTAGATTTTCGCTTATAACGTCTGTTTGGTGCATTTTAGCTACAAAAGAGTTCTACGCAATAATGTAGAGAATACAAATTCCTACAATATGGGTTTTAATATTTGTTTCTAAGGACTGATAGTTACGAAGATATGCACTTTGAAAAAATAAAAATAAAAAACGCAATTTCCAGAAATTTGTAAAACTTCTAACTTTAGGACGCTGTATTTCAGTTATGGCCTATTCTAGGGAAAAAAGTATCAGAATAAAATTTGTAGGGAATTTAATTACCTACAAAACGCATGTATATTTTTAAGAACCAACCGTACGAGTGTTGTGTAAAATCAAAAATCAACAATAACGGAATATTGCGGTTTTTGCTACTGTGACGCACTAGTCCAGCGAATAAGAGACCAAAGAGGGGGGTACCTTACAAAAGGTCCGGTAGTTCTAATTTTTTGATATGTTGTCTAGGATGGTTAGTAAGTGTTTAAAATGCACAATTCCTCCCCCGCCGGGCCGCCGCACCCACCGCCATCTTAAAAAACCAAGAAAAATTGGTACTTTCTTTAGATTTTGGCTTATAACTTCGTTTTGGTGCATTGTAGCTACAAAAGAGTTCTACGCAATGTTGTAGAAAATACAATTTCCTACAATGTAGTTTTTAAATTTTGTTTCTAGGACTGATAGTTACGGAGATATGTTTGTTTTGAAGAAATAAACAAAAACGCACTTTCTGGAAACTTGTCAAACTTCTAACTTTAGGGCGCTGTAATTCAGTTATGGCCTATTCTAAGGAAACAAGTATCCGAATAAAATGTGTAGGGAATTTAATTCCCTGCTAAATGCATGTAAATTTTTTGACCCTACGGAGAGTGAGGTAAAAAAAAAATTAAAAACAACGGAATATTGTGGTTTTTGTTATTGTGACGCACAGAGTATCTAAAACAAATTCACCAATTACCTGCCAGTGTTGGCTTGAAATTGGAGTGTATACCAACCCTACTTGAGTTTCTGACGTGTTACAGCACAATGCTCATGAGGCAGGTACTGTTTCACTGGAATACCTACTGGTGAGAGCGGATGTTCAATTTAAAATATCCCACCAACACAGCAGCTACATTTTTTAAAGATGCATGTATGTAAACAAAGTAAGAACAAAAGGCATTAATAAACATACCAAAATCGATATTCATTGAACTAAAAATGAAAAGGAAACAAGGGGGTGTGTTAATGAAGTCGGGATCTTTATTTTCGTCAAATGGCAAAGTTACTCGATCGTCATCGTCTTCGTCGTCGACGATGACCTCATTCCTGTTGTCACATTCTTGGCCAGCACAGAATTTGCATAGGGCGGAACAATTGAGGCCCGCCTTTCTACAGCCACACGCGGACCAGTTGTGCATCTGCATGAGATGGTCTTAAGCAGGTTTGGAGCAGCGGCGTCGCTACTCATCCTGATGGGATCCAGTCCTCGAGCTCCTCTACACCGGCCCCACTCGATCGGGTCTTTGACAATCCCTATCCACTCCATTACCGGCTGGTATGAACTCAGCAAGTGGAAATGTGCTGCGTCAGTGGTCGGAGATAGTTTAGCCCGACTGAGCTTGGTGGTCATGAATTTGCTGTGGCGAAGCGACTCAATGACTGTTCGTTACTGCCACCATACAGGGATACCAAGATTTTCTCCCCTGCTGCTGAAATTTCGTGGGGAGTGGCAGCAAGGTCCCCGAACCTCTCCGCCTGCTCCAGCAATGATGGGTCTTTCCTAAAAAGTTGGCAGAATTTATTCCTTCCAAACCCAAAAATGGTTGAAGTGGTGTCGCAGCCCGATATTGCGTGCAGGAGCAAGATACGGCCTGTGGAGTTGAACTTGTAGGAGGAGGCGGAGTAGATTGCGTCTGGCTGTTTCCCTCTCGCTGGTTTTTTGAGGTAGACATTGCTGACCGCAGGTGTTGTGCCAGTCAGCAGGACGAGTAGGTCAATGTCTTCACCGACAATGACGACGGCGTCGTACGAGGGGAGAGGCATTTAGCTGTGGCAACTATCAACCTGTCAGCATCTTCAGTTTCATGTCAGAAACTCAAGTAGGGTTGGTATACACTCCAATTTCAAGCCAACACTCCAAGGTAATTAGTGAATTTTTTTTAGATACTCTGTGCGTCACAATAACATGTAAAACAAAAACCACAATATTCCGTTGTGTTTGATTTATTTTTTTACCCCTCTCTCCGTAGGGTCAAAAAATTTACATGCGTTTTGTAGGTAATTAAATTTCCTACACATTTTATTCTGATATTTGTTTCCCTAGAATAGGCCATAACTGAATTACAGCGTCCTAAAGTTAGAAGTTTGACAAGTTTCTAGAAAGTGCGTTTTTGTTTATTTCTTCAAAACAAACATATCTCCGTAACTATCAGTCCTAGAAACAAAATTTAAAAACCATATTGTAGGAAACTGTATTCTCTACAACGTTGAGTCGAACTGTTGTGTCGCTAAATTGCACCAAATAGAAGATATAAGCGAAAATCTAAACAAAGTGCCGATTTTTTTTGGTTTTTTTACGATGGCGGCGGGCGCGACGGGGGAGGAATTGTGCATTTTGCATTTTAAACACTTACTAACCATCCTAGACAACATATCAAAAAATTAGAACTACCGGACCTTTTGTAAGGTAAGCCCTCTTTTTTGGTCTCTATTCGTTGGACTATAAATCGCAATTCCCTCCAAAAAAAAAAAAAAATGAAGTAAAGAAACTATTTATGTTTTTGTAAACTGATAGAGCAAATTGAAGTACCGGTACTTCATATTCTAATCCAAGGAAATCTAAGGATTTAAGTATTTTTACTCAGTGATCTGCAAATTGGTAATCTGTAAACCAATCTCCGGGTAATATTGATATAAGATTCTAAAACATTCACATGTTTTCTGATCAATATTCAATGAAAGTAGAAAAAGAAAATAATACTGTATTTACATCTCACATTACGAGTCTTTTCATTTTCAGATCAATATACAGGGTGATTCACGAAGATATGCAGAAACTTCGGGAGCTCATTCTACATGTAAAGAAACAAAGTTATATAAACATAGGTCCGGAAATACTTCGGTAGCGAGTTACGGCACAATAATTTCTCACACAACATTATTCTGTGGTAAAGTTCCCATATTTTTTTAGTAGATCTCTTCTAATTCTTCTACTATTAAATATTTCTAACATCACACCAACTTTAAATGTAAAGCTTTAATATGAAAAAGCAAATTTTCGAAAAGATTACACGTCTTTTCTTTTTCAAGCTTAAAATAACAATAAGTTGAAGAACAATACTCCAAATTACATTAATTTCCTCGAGAAAATGTTATTAGAAACCAATACGATTTACTTACAATATTTGTTTTCTTTAACAGAATATATGATACGGCTTAACAATTTAGTTCTTTGATTGTAACCTTATTATTACATTTTGTGGACATTTTTTCTACAAAACTTTTAGCTAAGCTTATGAAATATTTCTATTTCAAAACCATCATTCCTATTCATATTTTTTCTTTGTGTTCCGGATACACATACTTTCTATTATCTTTCTTATCTTGGTGTCTTTCAATATATAAAATTTTTATCTCGTTAATACAATGATTTCTGTTCAGTGTTCTGCCACTTCTGATTTTTCAATGTACTTGTTCCTAATGCTGCAACCATGTTCCGTCATTCGCTCCTTCACTGTCCTTTTACTCTCACCCAGGTAGAATAAATCGCAATTCTTGCATTCTATTTTGTAAATTATACCCATTTCATGTTTTTTAACACTACTATTCAATTTGCAATATAAAATGTTTTTCAGTTTGTTGTTATATTCAAATCCAACATTAAAACCAAAACTTTTGCAGATTTCTTTTAAAGTCAGACTATTTTTGTTTAAGTATGGTATGAAATATCTTCTGTTATTTGTTGTTAACTCTTTAATTTTGAATGTGTGGTATTTCTTTATAGTTTTATTTACGAATTTCTCCTTGTAACCATTTTTACTAAGAATCCTTTTCATGTTCAGCATTTCTCTATTGAATTCATCTTAGTAAAAATGGTTACAAGGAGAAATTCGTAAATAAAACTATAAAGAAATACCACACATTCAAAATTAAAGAGTTAACAACAAATAACAGAAGATATTTCATACCATACTTAAACAAAAATAGTCTGACTTTAAAAGAAATCTGCAAAAGTTTTGGTTTTAATGTTGGATTTGAATATAACAACAAACTGAAAAACATTTTATATTGCAAATTGAATAGTAGTGTTAAAAAACATGAAATGGGTATAATTTACAAAATAGAATGCAAGAATTGCGATTTATTCTACCTGGGTGAGAGTAAAAGGACAGTGAAGGAGCGAATGACGGAACATGGTTGCAGCATTAGGAACAAGTACATTGAAACATCAGAAGTGGCAGAACATTGTGTGAACAGAAATCATTGCATTAACAACGAGATATAAATTTTATATATTGAAAGAGACACCAAGATAAGAAAGATAATAGAAAGTATGTGTATCCGGAACACAAAAAGAAAAAATATGAATAGGAATGATGGTTTTGAAATAGAGAAATATTTCACAAGATTAGCTAAAAGTTTTGTAGATGTGCACAAAATGTAATAAGGTTACAATCAAAGAACTAAATTGTAAGCCGTATCATATTATGTTAAAGAAAACTAAGATTGTAAGTAAATGGTATTGGTTTCTGAAAGAGCGTATGTAATGCACGATGATAATTTTTTTTTTTTTTTTTTTTTTGTTTATGCACAACAAAACACCAGGTATTGAATTAAATTACTGTAATAATTTATTACAATATTGACGAGTACAATAATAGTGTGTTTCAATATGAAACAAAATCTCAATAATGAAGTAATAAAGTTCTAGTCTCTCTTTAGTCTTCTGCTCCGTGCAGGAATCTTGAAATCGCATTCACGATATTTAATTTCACTTTCACGAAATTTATCGGCTTGATAAAAATTTCTTCAAAATAAAATAATTTAATATTTCTGCTAACGATAACACACTTGCTGAAATAAATGTTCACTTCACTAAATTCTAAGTTAATCACCAATTCACTATTCCGTGGAATTACTCTTCTGCAATTAAGTTTAACGTTGCACTTAATTTCACAAGTTTTCTGCATTCACTTAGATCATAAACAAACACTTAAATTCACTACTTGTGATAATTCACTTTCAATTAATTCATTAATTGAATAACTGTATTAATTTTTAATTCTCGAAGCACACACAAATTTCTGCATTCATGAATTCCAGGTTTTAACAATATCGTCGCACAATACTTTGAGCTACCCTTTTCCCAAAATAATAGAATTGGAAAAGTACTTACAGATATTAGTCTTATGGCTTTCCCACCTTGTGGATAATCCAGTAAAACGCTACGTCCAATGGCATAAATCACCTGTGTGAAGCTGCGGTATCCTGAGAACAATCTTTCCGTTCTCTTCGGGGTTCTCCAAGATGTCTTCTTGAAACTCGTGACGGTCTAATCATAAGGCTTTGAATGTGGCGGGATGTCTTCTCCTCCCAGCATTCAATTCGTGCACTGTATGAGGTAATAACCTTATCGTCCGTTATCGCCAATCGGATTACTTTAATCTTCAGTTTCGTTGAAATAGAATTATTTCTGCTAATTCCTATTTATTTCTTTCGAACAGAGTCTTGCTTCTTACTTAAATTAATTCAGCGAACTTCAGTTATCTTCTGAATAATTATTCCGTTCTTCTTACTAGCAGGGGTTCGGATATCTAGCAGAGTTCAGGCTCCTTTCATCCGGGAATTTTCCGTTGGCTTCCTTCGGTAACTTCCCGTTGAATTTTAATTTCTCAATGGCCGGAATCTTCTGTAACTTTTTAGCCTTTCTAAGGAAATACTTCTTACTTTGAGATGCACTAATAATGTCTCGGCTCTTCGTTCTTCTGTAACGCTGTCTAAACCTTTTAATCTTGAGTATTCTCCACTTCCAATCTTTGTGGGGTTACTTCGGACTTCTATAGATTTTAGACTTCGGTGACAAGACTAGCTGCACTCACAGTTCATTCTTCGTTACTGTTCGCATGATCGTCTGTCTTGATTTCACAAGGGTTCTGACGCATCATCTCGACAGCGTCGGCATCACATGAACTGTTCCATTTGCTCTGCTCATTTCTCTTTTCTTGACTTGAAGTTGGTCAGCTGATTATATTGCCAATCACGGCTGACGTCACAAAAACTTTAAATTCAAATTTATTTAAATTTTCCATTAAATAATAATAATTCTTTAAAATATGTTTCAAGCCATAATAATTAACTAAAATAATTTTGTTAAATTCATTTTAACAAAATATTAGGGCGATTCCATCTTCAGTTTCTAATATTGTTAATATTTTCTCGAGGAAATTAATGTAATTTGGAGTATTGTTCTTCAAATTATTGTTATTTTAGGCTTCAAAAAGAAAAGACGTGTAATCTTTTCGAAAATTTGCTTTTTCTTAAATGTAGTCTTTACATTTAAAGTTGGTGTGATGTTAGAAATTATTTGTGGTGTTCAATAAAATTATATTCTGTAATACAGTATTTCACTGAAATAAGTTTTGTACTTTCCGCCATAGATGTTCAGTTTTAATTTTAAAATTATAATTGTAAAATGTACACTTTTAATAAACATTTACTCTGTTCATTGGGAAATTAACAACGTTATTGTCGGCCAAATGTAAAACATGCGTTGTTTTGTTCTGACGAAACGTTCATTTAATCGACCATCTATTCACTTTCTGCATACTGTATTTGCACCATTTTCTTCAGAATTAATGTTCTACAAAGTTTGATGTAAACTTTTGTGTGTCTAACCTAATTTTTCAACGTTATTGTACGTCAAACGGAAAAGCGTTGATTCTCGATCCCTCTTTTGTAGGTTCCACGTGGGATACGCTTACAAACAAAGAAGATGCAGTTCTGCGATATGTTTCATTCGATTTTTCAGGTCAACAACCATAAGAAACCACTGATTTCGCCCCTTAATTTACCTTTCCAGACTTCCAGCAAGTCTTCATTTCACCCAGGATACTAAATTATAGACGAAATCTTTCGCTAGCCGTAACTCGCTACCGAAGCATTTCCGGACCTATGTATACATAACTTTGTTTCTTTACTTTTACATGTAGAATGAGCTCCAGAAGTTTCTGCATATCTTCGTGAATCACTCTGTATATGTCGTAGGCGAATTGGGAAATCCGACTCTTTTTAAAGGACGCCGTCCTTTTGCAATGAGCTTGGCAAATTGAAAAATTATCTTATATTTTCTATTCCGCCTAACATTTCTTAGGTGTTTTGCAATCAGCCCACACAGCTTTACGACCGTCCTAAGGTAAAAGGAAGTAACTGCAAATTTTCTGATTTTAAGTTTTCTGCATTTTCTACGTAAGGAAGAATCTACACATCTTCCTAAGCAATTTGGTAATGAGCTGCTGTTAATTATGGTCCCTATTTCGATGATCAAAGATAGCAACTGACTCACAATATGCTTATATCTACGGTCAAAGGCAGCAAATAATCAGTTTCCAAATTGCTAGTTGCTTCCTTTTACCTTAGGACGGCCGTTTAGGCTATTAAGAAAGTCAGCTTGCAGGATCAGTTATGCAGGCTTATTGTAATGAGACTTCTCTGCAGCAGGCTTCATTGGTTTTCATTCAAATGGTTTTGCACGATCTTTTAATAGAAAATCTAACCTTCATCTGGCTAACTGCGATCTTGAGATAACAGTAAGCACCATGTCGCGACTCGCGCAGCTTGCAGTCAGTTTGCTCGGCTCGCTCTGCTCCTAGCCGAGAAAACACAGCAGTCTGTCGCGCGGATGAAAATTTTGACAATTTTGGAAGTCTATACAAAGTGTCATCAGACGCCAAATCTCATTATGAATCACCTTCTTCTTAATAATCTTCCATAACCGTGTGTCTTTGTTTCTCTAATATGTCTTCCGTGTCTTCGGGGTATTACAATAAGCCTGGATGAAATCAGGCTGACTGAGTGTAGTTTCTGAATAGCCTAAAGCTGTGTGGGCTGATTGTATAACGTCTAAGAAATGTCAGGTTCAATAGAAAATACAAAATGATTTTTCAACTTTCCAGTCTCATTGCAAAATGACTGCGACCTTTACACTGAGCAGGATTCCCCAAGTCACCTACGACTGATATATTTTTTGTTCATTCTCAAGCATTCTTATTCAAATTTTAAACTTTTTCTCTCAAAATTTACGAAAATAGGATGTGGAATTAAATGAGTAAATATCTTATTTTCCGAAAATAAAATTATAACGTTATAATTCGAAATTATATAACATTCGAAATTATAAACATTTGACCCAAAGAAAATTAAAAGTCATTTAATCAATGGATTTAGAAGCTCTTTCTGTATTAATGCAGTTAATCTAGGAATTGATAAAGAAGAGATATAACTTCCAAAACAATAAAACTCTATAGAAACAAAACATCTTATTATTGCAAGAAAAGTCAATGTAAGTAATTTAGAAGAGAAGTTTCACAAATGAATCCATTCGTAGCGAAAAAAATTCCGAACTCTTTTCCTAACGCTAAGACAACATATGTAGTATTTGATATATACCATATTGTAGGCATATAGAGTATATTTATTTCAAATACTTAAAAATATCTTAATACTCATTTCAAAAGCTATTTGTTTACTATCTTCGACTATTTTATTTAACTTTAGAATTCTTCAGCACAATCTTTACCATAATCCTCAGTATAGAGTAGTTCTTTTTTTCATTCCTAGTTATAAAATGAGTACTGGAAAATGTTCAGGACTTTTTACTATGTATAAATGAGTAGATAAGGTGTAATTTCGATTGACATTTCTCGATTTTAGCTGGTTTTTATTCTTATTATATTAAAACACATTAGTACTTCTTTAGAAATGTCACTGCCAATCAAAAGCCTTTCTCCTATAATCAAAATATAACTAAATTAAATTCTTTCTGTGGACTGTGACCATATAAATCGACATCAAACTTCCGTTTTCGGCCTTTCCATTTACCATTTTTACATTTTTCTTTAAAATTATATAAAAACAATGGGATTGTTTAAATTTATGAATTTTCTTCTTATAAATAAAATCCCACTATTTTTATTTCTCCTTATAATTATAGAAACGCAGAGTAAGTAGAAGTAAAATATTTTCATTTAAAAATATAAATTAATAAGAAAAAAAACCTCTAAATCTAATTTACACAAATGTATTTAGGAAGATGAAAAAACATATCATTACAAATAAAATAATCTGTTTATTAAAGTAAAGCCAACTTTATAACACAGTAGGCTTACCCTTCTTTATTTATTATACTGATATTAAAGATCGTTATTATATTAATGATATAAATGCAGTGCTATTAGATATAAATTAACTAATTATATACTGAAATTATCTTTTTGTAAGTAACGAGATTAAAAAAAATAACTTAGTAATCAAAGATTAAAAAATTAAATGGCAAAAAAAATCTTTTTTAATGTTTATTGATATTTTCACCAAATCATCATTTTTTATAAAGGATTTAACGTGCAGTTTAAGAATTAACTTAGATGCCGATCATAAAAGCACAGTCAAAAAGATAGCAGACGTCTCCTTCCGACTTAGTGTTTCCAACACCTAACACCAGAGGGAGTCCAGCTCCCAGCCTCCATCCCATTGCACTGTCATTTCCAACTATGGATCGGTTCAACGACGAATCGTTTTTGAAGGGGGGGGGGGGGGGGATACTTGATAAAGAACCCCATCACAGACAGGTGTTCGTAACGTACGTTACACTATTTTATCTTTTTAACTGTATGTGTGCTTTTATGGTCGGCATCTAAATTAAAAACCATAATTTT
Source organism: Thereuonema tuberculata (assembly GCA_023159025.1). Classification (NCBI taxonomy): domain Eukaryota; kingdom Metazoa; phylum Arthropoda; class Chilopoda; order Scutigeromorpha; family Scutigeridae; genus Thereuonema; species Thereuonema tuberculata. Next base: position 7,314 of record JAFIDM010120976.1, on the reverse strand, counting down.
TTATTTGGAAGTTTCCTGTAACCTTTCTTTTAGAAGATTTCTTGTTATTAATAAGACGTCTATCTAGAGATGAGGTTTTTCTTTCCTAAATCACAATATAAATTTATTGGTTCATAATTAAATAATTTGAATCACAAACAAGAAGACAAAAATTGCCAGAGACTGCAATTGGTGATAGTTATTAATATTTGTTATTGAAAGTATCTTAAGTTTTAGATAAATATATCGTTTTATCCTTTGGGGGATTGAAACTTTGAAAGGAAATTATCTTCCTTTATATATTTTTTAAATCAGGTTCATTTGAACCATATTTTAATAATAAAACATAATAAAATTTATCTTGAGATAAAAAAATCATTTTTTTCAATATATTTATTAGAAGTAACATTAGCAATTTTCCAGGATTGAAATTTAACTTCTTTAACCATAATTTTCATTAACTTACATTATTTCCTATTTTATTATACTGGTTCTGTGAACGTAATTTGTAACGTATCTCAATAAAATTAAAAATACAACTTAATTTTATGGAAACTAATTTTTGAAGAAAAAGGGGTTAAAACAAAAAAAAAAAAATTGCATTATCTGAATCTTTATTTATTTATTTTCTTATTTCAATTCTTTTACTCAATTAGTGTGTAAGTAACTTTCAATTGTTATTGTAATAACAATAGAATTAGAAATTTTACTTCACTAAAATATTCTATTTCATAATATTATACTTCAAATATATTTTGCGGTATAAATCAAAGCTTATAAGAAATATCCTGTTTAAAATCTTTCTCATTATCTGTTACTGAAATTTTTCTTAAATAATATATTTTAAAATGAAAAATTAATTATATGAAATAGTAATAAAAGAATCAAATAAAGTAAGGAAACTAATTTTTGAAGAAAGAGGGTTGAAACAAAACAATAAATTCCATTACCTCAATCTGTATTTATTTATTTTCTTATTTCAATTTTGTTACTCAATTAGCGTGTAAGTAACTTAGAATATTAGATTCACCTTAGATTGAAATTTCATATTTCTGAAATGTATTCATATACCGGTATTACAAATTTAGCTATAGTAAAGTATTACATTTATTTTTATTTTTTAAATTTTAATTTTTTATTTAATACTTTAAATTTATCTTGAGTTACAAACCGAACGCTTACAATAAATATTTTTTTTTTTACAATCTTTCTGATTAGCTGTTAATTAAATAGTACAATTGAAAGATTTCATAAATAATAAACTTGCAAAAGTATCATTTTTAAATTATAAAATGAAAAAGTAATTATATAAAGTTGCAAAATTAATTTTTGAAGAAAGAGGGTTAAAACAAAACAATAAATTCCATTATCTGAATCTTTGTACTTCATATTCTATCTTGTACTCCTATTAAATTAAATTAGAAAACTCCATCTACGGATAAATTTCATTTTATTACTGGTGATATTTCGCGGAGAATATGAAAAAAAAAAAAGTGAACCAATTCCTTGTTATCAACAATTGGCTGTGTTAAAATGTTTCTGATAACAATTATAATACATTGTTACATTGTTAGTAAATATAGGTTGTGTTAAATCATTAACAATTGATTTTATAAAAATGTCTTTAATTATTGTAATATAATATGTCTGTATCGTGCAAACCAGTGAATGTAATGGAAGTTAATCTTTGTTATTTAAAACGGTTTGAAAAAGCGGGAAGATGGTATTCTCCGCGAAATATCACCAGTAATAAAATGAAATTTATCCGTAGATGGAGTTTTCTAATCTGAATCTTTATTTATTTATTTTCTTATTTCAATTTTTTTACTCAACTAGATTATAAGTAAAATAGAATGTTACATTCACCTTAGATTATAAGCATTTTTAAATATTTTCATTAGAAGTAACATTAGAAATTATCAAGGATTGAAATTTAACTTCTTCAACCATAATTCTCATTTACCGTATATGCTCCAATAAAGGCCCCCCGCGTTTATTTGCAAAACTAGCCTCGGCTCCCGGCGCTTAATAGAGACCGGCTGCTATTAGAGGCCGGCCATTATTAACAAAATCCTTCAGAACGTAATATTTTACATAAATACCGGCTAATAGTACAAACACTTTATTTGAATTTCACATGCTACATAAGACTGTTAAAGATAAATGGCAATGTCTTTCTGTATCTTTCGCTGCTATTCGTCGTCCGAATCAGCAATGATGGGCCTCACCGGAAGTTCTTTCGCTTATTCCACCGCGCGAATCTTAAAGGTAATGTCAAATGACCGTTTCGGCAAGGCAATATACCGTAAGGTATTACGCACCACCAGCGCCCGCTCTAGGGGCGGGCAACCCGGACATTTGTCCGGGGCGCCAAAATTTGGGGGCGGCATTTTGGCTATAAGTGTGAGAAAAATATTGATGTGTTAAATATCCAATTAATAGAAAATTTAATATATCGATTTTTTTCGTTCGCTAAAAATTTACAGTGCATAGTGTATTTATATTTATGTCTAAAAGCTAAAAATATTTACAATTCTTGATTCTAAAGAAAACAATCATAAATGAGCGATATGTTTAATTAAATTACCGTTCTTCCGTTTCAGGGGAGAACGGAAAATCCCAGCAATAATTTATTTTCTTGAGATTGTGGTACAATGTATCAGTGATACTATCACAATATGTAATGCATTTACTTCTCTAAACAGAATAGCATGCGAGCAGAGCGCTGCTTCAACTTGTGTTTGAACATTGATAGACTTGCTTTTTACCTCTAATTATAAAAGACTCTCAGAGGTAATTATAATTACCTATAAAAAAACCGCTCTAATTTTACAGAGCGGTTTCATTATGCTGGCCGAACATGTAGCAATATGCGGCAATATTGCTGGACAATATTGCGCATTTTTATTGCTGACAACCGTTTCCAGCAATAAAAATGAACAATATTGCCCATTTCAACAATATTGGTATTGCTGGAGAAAAAGGAACAATTTTAGTTGTCGGAAAGTATTGCTGGTGCGCCAGCGAATCACATGAACTGAAATCACGTGACAATTGTGACGTAGAAGAAAGACGGCGCTTTCACGATAGGAAAGTCACTTCGAGCAGTTTTTGTGAGATAGAAGGCATAAAAGCCTCAAAATGGGTCGGCCCAAATAAGATAATTCAAACAAAAACATTTTGTCAATTGATAATGAAAGACTCTTAATTGATTTCTACAGAGGGAAGGCGTTTAATACTACAGCGATTCTGTACGATCGTAAAATTAGGCCTAAATGCACGTAAGAACACTCGATCGCTCCCATTTTGTTCGCAAATAAATTGTATAAAACCGATGTCGTACAATCGCTGGGAATATTCTCCCAGTGAGTTTGTAATGAGCATCAATAATCAGGCCAATACTCGATTACACAAAACTGTGTGTTCGTGCATGATATAAACTGACAATATCAATATTGCCGCATATTGCTACGTGTTCGGCCAGCATTACACAATAGCATTATTCTTGCTATTACGTCGGTAGTGACAACAAGTGGAAGTTCATAAAATTTACTTCAGTAACTTAATTTTTTTAATTTTTTAATTAATTTCTTAATTTTTAAAGGTAAGCACATCTACAATTAAGCTGTTGTTTATTTTTGATAGATACTAGTTTATCGGAAATCGATTATCGAATCGAAACAATGAAAGTGTTTTTATATAAAATAAATATTTTATTTATCCAAAAACGCTGTTTATTGAATCAATAAAATATTGTATCAAATTTGAATGTATTCTATAGGTATAATTATTTTGTTTTATGAAAATAATTATTTGAATCAATACTACAGTATAACGCATTTATTAAGTTCATTGCTTCGATAAAACGCGTTTTATAATAATATATTTGAATAATTGAACAGAATAAAATCTCATAATCAAGAATTATAAAATTGTTTTTAATGACTATTCATGATTTGTGAAATATTTGTTATTATAAAATACATATATAATTACACTAGACTTTTTTTACGTTCATAGGATATGAAAAATATTTTGTGTAGCGCATAGAATAAATATTTTGTATGTCGGTTGACGGAATATAATTTTGAAGTTATGTTAATTACGGTTTTAGCTTATTTAGAACATTTAGAACAAGGATAAATCTTTATCTTTAATTATTATTTTATAGTTTACATTGTTTAATTTGAGTTATGTGCGTGCCTCGTCCAGATTGGCTGACCGTCTAGGAAAACTGTCTGGTTACCAGTTCAAAAAAAGAAGGCTGGAAAAGGAAGCCGAAAGGAAGAAACAAGCTGGCGCGTTAAAAAATTATATCAAGAGTTGTACCAAAACAAATGACGACTCTCAGAATCCAACATCAAGTCCGGTTACAAAAGAAAATACGGAATCGTCAGAGAATGATGATGACAAACAAATGCACGAAGTTTCTAAATCAATTGGAACTGACGACACTCTGACTCTACCATCACCAGATGAAAGCATTAAAAAAATTGACACCAATGTGACACCCACAGAAAATGTTCTACAAACTTTGAGTACAGATCCAGCATGGTGGCCAAGAATTTTAGGAGACGCCGAAAGAAGTTTTTTAGTAAAACAAGGTCCACCTAAACCATTGCATAATTACCAATTTCCTTCCAATGACAGTGGTCGATATTTTAGCGCAAATTATTATACACAAATTTTAGGCAAGTTTTACCAGACTGGCTAGTGTACTCTCTTTCACAAAACTGCGTTTACTGCTTCTGTTGCAAAATTTTCGGCTGTATAGTTAGTTCTCTTTCAAAGGAGGGTTTTAAAAGTTGGAAGCACCTCGGCGAAACTTTAAAAGAGCATGAAATTTCCAAAAATCACATTCAGGCCCAAAAATCGTGGCTAGAAATGAACCAAAGGTTAAAGTGTTTTAAAACTATAGATGCGGCCGCTCAAAGAATTATTAATGCCGAAATAAACCAATGGAACGAGGTGCTACTAAGAATCGTAGCAACTACTAAAATGCTTGGTAAAAGTTGTCTGGCTTTTCAAAGTATAAGCGACAAGTTGTTTGAATATAATAATGGTTATTTCTTAAAAATAGTTGAGTTGCTTTCTGAATTTGATCCCATTATGGAAGAGCATGTCCGTAGAGTGCTCAAAAAAGAAGAAACTAAAGCTCACTATCTCGGGAAAAATATACAAAACGAGATAATAGATCTGCTGCATCAAAGTGTAAAGTCTAATATTATTGATGAAATAAAAAAAATCCAAATATTTTTCCATAATTTTAGACTGTACTCCTGACATTAGTAAGATAGAGCAAATGACTTGTAATCAGATATGTTTCAGTCAATAAATTTGGCGCTGATGTTGAAATTAAAATTAATGAAAGCTTTTTTGGCTTCTTACCAGTCATAAGATCCGCAGTAAAACAAATGACTGATATTATAATTGGAGAACTTAATGATTTGGGTTTAAAGTTGCAGGATATCAGAGGGAAGGGATACGACAACGGGTCTAATATGAAGGGCGATAAAGCAGGAGTGCAATCTAGAATTAAACAATATAATTCGCGAGCATTCTATGTTCCATGTAGTAGCCACTCTCTTAATCTTGTTAGTTTTTTACTTCTTGATTCTCAATATTATGTTATGTTACATGTTTATTTAGAAAGAAACATGCTTTTATTAAAATTTCAATAAAATGATTTGAGTTTTATTGAAAATAAAAAATATTTACCTTTATTTAAATATATATATATATATATATATATATATATATATATATATACAGTCGGACCTCAATATAAGGTTACCCGCTTATAAGGTCATCCAGCTTATAAGGTCACTTTTCGAAAGTCCCGGCTCATTGAATAGGAATTCTATGATATGGATTATCGGATATATGGTCAGGTCTTAAATACCGTAATCGCATATAAAGTCACTTTTGTCTGTGATTTCAGTGCCACAATGATTCAATTCCAAGAATTTTTCTTTCTTTTCCCAACAAAACTCTTACTTTCAAGAAAGAAAAATGTAAAGGAGAAAAAAAAGTAAAGAAAGACTGACAATTTTTTTAGGAGCTAAATTTTTTTAGGATGGCTCTGAAAAACTGAGACAACTAGTTATCGGAAAATGTCAAAAGCCATGTTGCTTTAAAAACGTTAAGTCTTTACCTTTGGATTATGATGCAAACAAAGAAGCATGGATGAATGCTTTTAACATATTTGAGAAAACTATACGGCATTTCGATAGACACTTTTTGAAAAGTAAAAGAAAAGTTGTTTTCATCGCAGACAATTGCCCTGCTTATATCAACATCCTCAGTTGAAATCAATTGAGCTTGTTTTCTTACCCCCAAATGTTACCAGTGTGCAACCTTTGGATCAGGTAGTCATTCAAAATCTGAAAATGAACTACAGAAAGCTACTTCTGAAAGACTTGATTTCAGCAATTGATGAGAAAAATATTTTTCCCTTTCTGTGTTAAATACAATTTTTTATATTCATAAAAGTTGGAGCTTGGTGTCAAACACATGCATTTCAAATTGCTTTCGACATGCTGGTTTTCAATTTTCTACAAATAGTGTGGATGAAATAACAGATGAAGATGATGAAGACGATAAGGGGAAAGTGAATACGTGAGAATTAATAATGAAATTGCTACCACTTCTCAAGCTTCGATTTCCGAAATTGTTTCACAAGTTTTAGATTCCAATGCATTAGAAAGTGAGGATAACGACAGTGATACTGAAAGTGAAGCGGTGGCATAAGCAGAAGCGCTCAGAGCATTAAATGTCGTAAGACATTTTTCTACGAGCTATGAGGGAGCTGAAGAACATTTTCAGAAACTACAAAACTTAGAAACCATTGTACAAAAGATGAAACCGAAATCGCGACAGTCCTTTATTATGGATTATTTTAAGTAAGGTCAGTTGTACATTAGTACTTTGCTTGAGCATACTAGTATTATTTGTATACAACTTTATTCCGAATTAAAATTTTTAAAAAATAATTTCTTTCTGATGCCATTAATTTTAATTGATTCAACTAAATTAAAAAACTATAACCTAATAAACTGATATTTTTGTGCGTACTAACTTTTACAAAGAATTATACTGTATTTATATAATGCTTATTTATTGACAAATGCATATGAATCGGTTATAAGGTCACCACGGTTATAAGGTCACTTTCGCGAGGTCTCAAGGGGTGACCTTATATCGAGGTCCGACTCGCTAGAATAGATTTGGATTATTCTCACAGAAACAGCTTTCTGAATTTTGTATTGGTTTTTTCAAATTTCAGAATGCTGTCCGGCTATTTTGTTTAGTAATATAAGTTAATTTTATTCTTAT
>JAFIDM010120975.1:17982-41496 GCA_023159025.1 Thereuonema tuberculata | reverse complement strand
TCACATTAGATCACATACAGGTGAAAAGCCATTCAAATGTGATTCTTGTGGAAAAAGCTTTTCATGTTCAAGTAGCTTAATAACTCACAGAAGACTGCATACAGGAGAAAAGCCCTTTAAATGTGAATTTTGTGAAAAGGTTTTTGCACAACTGAGCCACTTACAGTCTCACATTAGAACCCATACAGGTGAAAAGCCTTTTAAATGTGAAGTTTGTGGGAAACGATTTGCACATTTGTATATTTTAAAGATTCACAGAAGACTGCATACAGGAGAAAAGCCCTTTCAATGTGAATTTTGTAAAAAACTTTTTGCACTTGTGGGCTATTTAAATATTCACATTAGAACCCATACAGGTGAAAAGCCTTTTAAATGTAAATTTTGTCAGAAAAGTTTTACACAATCATGTAATTTGATGCGACACATGCAGGCACTTCATCTGGATGTTGGGTAAAATAATTTCTTCATGTGCAATACTGAGTGGAGACGTGTCTGAGAGACAGGTGACATGATATACTCCCGAATGGTTTCTTACTGTGTTAAGTGATGTGTGCTGCTTCTGCCTTGCAACCGATAACCATGGTATCTTTTTATGGAGAAGGACTGGACAGTGCTCAACTTCTGACAGTATTAACAAGAAGCAATTTCTTCTGGTGTAATAGTCTGGAAAGCCATTTCTCATGACAACTGATCCCTCGCTCATAGTGATTCTAGGAACTTTTAATGCACAGCAATATGTGCAGGAGATCCTGTAAACTGTTGGTTTGCCCTTCGTGTCACACCTGCCAGGAGAATTTTCCAACAAGATAATAACATCCCAGCAGTGTGTTCAAGCAATTTTTTCTCTTCCTTCGCCTGCCAGTTCCCCAGACTTGTCCCTCATTGACATGTCTGAAACATGGTAAGATGTCAAATGATCCATCACCATACATCCAATATTTGGAGCACCAGTTTCAGCAAGGTTGGCGTGATCTTCCACAAGACTTTCACTCCATGCCACACCCTAAATCAGCATGTAAAGCAGCCAGAAGTGGCTCAGTACTGATAATGTAACAATGATGCTGTTATTGTTCAAGAAACATCTGTTTTTTCACTGAAATTCGAATCAGTTCCAATTCTTTTCATCCACATGACAAGCTACAAAGTTTCATTCAAATTGAGTGCTTCCATTTTTTTATTATCAAAGAATGTGATTTCCTTATATTAAATATTTAAATAGTGTTTGATTTTAAGTAGTTCTTTATATAATTCTGAAACTGCAGTTAAGGTAAACTCATTTATCATGTGAAGCACAGTAAATTACATAGAAGTTTATAGAAATTTCAGACGAATGTATTTTAATTGTTAAATCATTAAAAATATTCTTTCAGTTAAAATACCTTTAATTGAAAGGCCCACTATCTCATTGCCTTTGCTGGAATCCTTGTAGCTGTTTCTAATGTTATCCTAATGAAAACATGTAGTTTCTCTCAGAAATGCTTAAGTTATCAGAATCAATGTTTTATGCCATCATTTAGGCTAGACAAAGATGCTTGTTGAAATGGAGAGCTTGATGAGAATTCCAATGATTCTACTAAATGATCATGAAACAGTTAGTTAGTTCCCTTATTTAAAAACAAAACAAAAAAAAATAATACTCTTTTTTCTACTATTAGCAGTTCCAAATTTTCTCCTTCTCTCCTTCCATGAAGACGGCTACAAGTAATTGAAATTGTTGATTTCTGAATGGTTCTTAAACCAGGTAGAGTTACAATTCTCCTGCCAACCTGGTACATAATTTCTTAGTCATTTTATGACTTCAGGAGTTAATGGACAATCGATTGAAGAACCCAGTGGTCTAGGTCAGGATGGTTATAAGCCGGACACAATGTTAAACTTAGCACACTTAAGGTACTTAGTTATCCACTGAGTTTTAGGTTGGGTACCAAAACTTTCAGTCTGCCTTTTTGTAATACAGTATACTCTCAATATCTCAAAGTCGAAGGGACGCTAAAAAAAATTCGAGATAACAAGGCCGAGATTACATGAATATGTAATATCAAAAGGAAAAATAATTTTTTCGAGATATCGAGAGTACATTGTACATCGCTATTTTGGATTTTTTGGAAAGCTTTTTTAAAAGTTCATTATCTCGACAACCAATGACCCAATTTCAATGTTTTTTAAATATATAGCTTAAGCTCCAATATAATTGATTGTAGCAGAAACGAAGACAAATAAACTTAATCAGAAGTATAAAATCAGAGAAATTTAAGACTTTATGAAAATTATTAAGATACATTTGAGTTTTTCTTGAAAACGGTCATTTTATGAAACACTATGCCCTATAACTTCTAAAAGAGTATAAAAAGAGCTTTAATTTGATATATAATAAGTTAAAATATGTTGATAAAATAGTCTAGATAGAAATTTTGAAATGCAAGTGTAACACCACTGAGTCGTATCTGATTGAAAACAGGCAAGTTAACAAAGTATATTAAGAACCAACTGGAATTGCCAGCAACTACCTTTTTCTCCCAACAGATGGCACAACATGCTAATTGATAACAGATCAATTACTCCCCTACAGATAATCTCTTTTCCCTCCCTTTAATTATTACTATCTTATTGACTAAAAGAGATTGTATTCTAATTGACTTTCTTTGAAGGGGTTGAGTTTCCAGTTCCTCCGTGTTCTAGGAATTGTCAAAGGAAGGAGGAATTTCTCAGCCGAAGGCGCTTTTTCTTTTCCCTCTTTTTGAAAATTTGTTAAGTTGAAAAGTTACTCCCAAGTTCTTCCAAGTTCTTTTTTTTTCTGCTAAATATATATTTTCAGAATTATTATATTGGCAACTCCAATTAAAATATAATCAAACGTTTTAATATTAAAATTAATAAAAATTCTAAATTCTAAATTAAGCATCGTATTTCATTAGGGCATATTATAAGAAATATATTTATGATTCAGACTAGTAACGCGAATTTAATTAATTTCTTCTGAAATTGAATAAAAGTCTATGCTTTGTATTCAACAGATACGAAAATTAACTTATAAAATTCATGTATTTGAAAATAGAATGTACATTATAATATTAATTCAGCAAAATCCCATAATTACAAAATTGGAAAATTCTTATTCACAAAATCTTACTGGCAAAAGCTTGCAAAAGAAAAATTTGCAAAACTTATAATTTGCAAAACTTGCAAAAGTCTTTATATAAAAAAAAAAAAAATTGTTATTCTATCAACAAAACATTTACGAACATTTAAATCTAGAGGGGGAAAAAAAATACTTAATAATTTCTCAGAAACTTTTCCGTTTTGCATAAAGCATAAAAATATCATTATTTTCATTATAGTAAAGCTCTTTGTTATATATTAAAACAAAAATATATTTTTTCCTCCTATTTTGTAATGGAAAAAACATTATTTATTCAAAAAATAAACTTACATCCAGTATCCTAATAACGATAACTAAAAATAGTTTAAGTTTAAATTTTTTAACAAGACATGCCAAAAATTATTGAAATCCATTTGTAGCAGTCGGAAATTTCTCCAGTTGAGTTAACCATGCAACAATACTCCTGTTGCGTTGTTACGTGCATGATAAACTCAATTCTTGCACAACTCCAATTTTTGGGGACGTAAGCTCGCGCGCGCACTATTTTTAAATAAAATATAGATTTTAATATATCTTTTTAAGATCAAAAAACATACAAATAGTTTAATAAATATAAACTCATGACAAAATTACTCCACAAACCTTTACTCCAAAATAACGACAATATTTCTGACCGATTATCCTTGGATCGAAAAAGAAGAAGAAATAAATTATTTCTTTCTTTCTTTGAACATAAAGTAAACAAACATGAACAATAGAATTTTCAAATTACAATTGAGAAATGTTAAATTTGATATATTACACGTTTACAACATAATCTAATTATTAAATGACGAATAAGAAATGTTAAACGTTCTACAAATTTAAAAATGACATGAACAATACAATTTTCAAATTACAATTGAGAAATGTTTAACATAATTATAATTATGTTAAATTATAATGTTTATATTTATAATCGTAACACATAAATATATATATATATATATATATATATATATATATATATATAAATACCAATAGAGAAACAAATGGTAATCGTAATGAAAACTGCGTGATAGTAAATGAAAAAAAATATAAGTAAAGGCCGACTGGAGGCCGACTGAATTGCTTGCCTCCACTGAACTTCGCCACTAAATGCATAAACTGCTCAGATATTATATAAGTTACAATACAGACACAATACAGATTAATAAATTCTGCTGTGTTCGTTCCCATTAAAAAAAAAATCATTTAGAGAAACAAAGAGATAAATAATAAACTTACTGCGGAAACAATAAAATAAGAAAAAAAAAAGAAGAAATATTTATATAGAAATAACAGTCAATATCCTTAAATATGAGACTTTTGATATAAATAAGCCTTTAGAGATTGTGTTGACAATATTGATGCCAAAAATATTAAATTTCCTGATTCTTGTGGGCAAAACGTGAAGTACTAGCTGAACAGGAGCTAATTTACAGTTTTTTCCCAATAGGCTTAGAAAAACTACTTTGAACCACCCTTTCCTATTGAAGAATGAGAAAAAATTGAGTAGATATATTTCTATGGTCATAAGCTTCAATAAAACAGATCTAATATAAAAAGTTCTCCTAAATTCAAATTCCTTATTCAACCCTCAGTCTTTCTCTCGTGTTCATATTTCATTACAATAAATTCCTTTTACCTACTATTCAATATGAGATTATAGAAAATAAATATATGCAAATTTTCGAAAGGAAATCATCGTCCTTTGGGTCATTCCATGCCAAGTGGTCTAAACGTTCCCGCCATCATGTCTCCAATTCTGTTCAAATTTTAGCTGTAGCACCGGTAAGGTGTTAAACTAAGTTCCCCAAAATTTGAGGTCCCAAGCTTCAATAGTTGTTGATCTAGACCCCCTATCTGAAGGGTAGTCGGTCCAGGTTCGCGCAACATCGAACAAAATGCCACTTTTCGAGTCTAATAAAATTGAAATTAACTTATAAAAATGGCTAAAAATTTTGAGATCCTGTACAATTTTTCCTGCTGATTCCAATAAAATCAATTTTAACATTATGGATGCAAAATTCAGTCAAACAAGTTGACTCAAAGTGTGCATAAAAATTTGTTGTGACTTCCCGCCACTAAAATTTGACAATATTAGACTCCAACAACTTCCAGGCAAAAAATGGTATAGACTTGAAATTGTGAACAAGCACTATGCTTGGGCTAGACATGTTGCTGCCAAATTTGCAACTATCTAGCATCTATAGTCGCCCTGCAGGATCTCTTCAAATGTGGCACTGTTGGCACGCATGGTTAAAATTTACAAAGTTTAAAGCCAATTATTAAAAAATAGTCTACCTGAATCTGCTTGTGAATAGTATCATCTGAAAGAAAAAACGTTGCTCTACAAGACTGATGTATTTTTTTTTTTTTTTTAAGTAGCCATGTAGGCAGGTCAAAGTATGTCAAAATTTGTGTGTGTGTGTGACATATTGCATCCTAATTACGGTATGTTTACTGCAGGATCCCAAGCCTGATTGTGGCTATCTTTGCTTCAGGAAAATTTTGCTCTTTCCAATTGCTATGAATTTGAGTCTTAATAGTCACTTAAAATTATTGATATAATTATAAATTCATTTGCACTTCATTTAGGGTCAATTCAAACCAAACGGTCCATTTCTATTTTTAAAAAAATAGAACCAAACGCTCGACCATTTTTTAAAAAATTGATTTTTTTACTGTTGTTACCCCTATACATGAGTACTTCAAAACAGGCAGTCTTTTTTTTTTTATTTGATTTCGTTTAAAAATGGCGTCCAATTTTGTTTTAGAGTTTCCGGCATTTTGGCCTTTGCAGACAGTTGCTGTAATTTCGATAACTCAGCTAAGAAAAATGATAGAAAGCTGTGGTAAAAAGCATTTTTTTTCAGCACATTCTAAACTACATTTTATGTCCTATACTTTTTTTACCAAATCTCTAACACAAATGGCTGAAATTTAGAATTGAAACTTGTGTTCGATTTTCAACAAAAATCAAGTTCCGGGTTTTTTTTGAGCAGGAAGGAATGAAATAGCAAAGTTGTAATTTTGGATTAGATTATTTTGGACATACATTTATCAAATTACTCTACAACTTTACAAAGCTTTCATCTAATTTGATTCCGTATTTCTGTTTATATTTTTGTCCTTAGAAACTTAAAATTAATTTATTTAGTTTACATTTTATTACAATATCAATCGCTACTAAATATATAGACATTTACTGAAAATTCATGTTTATGGTGTGACCGTCTTATCCAAATGTTTTTTTCAAGGAAAAAGAAAATACGTTATTTTACTTTATTTTAAATTCCTATTTTGCAATTTATCACATTATACTATTTTTTAGAAATAGAATATTAATCTTGCATTATTTAAAAAAAACTTTCGCTATTTAATGATAAAAAAATTCCAAGTAAACTATTTAGGTAATAATTAGTTATATTTTTATAATTAATCACATTCTGGAAAATATGAAACATTTTTTTAATACTGTAGTGGTTTATTTGGTTTTTTTTTTTTTTTTTCTTTTTTTTAGAAAGGATAATTTTCATTGCCTCAACAAATCCATGTTTTGCAAGGATTGAGGGGATTCTTCTCAAAAAAGGGAGAGTTAGAGGGGGTGGAGTGAGTTTCTCCCTTGAACCATAATCCCCTTAGGGAGATAATAAATTACGCTTGATTGACAGCTACAAGTCGAAAGCCGTCTAGAAATGAAAAAAGGAACTAAAATTTCGCTAATACTTAAAAATCTCAATAAATAATGAATATTAAAAAAAAAGAAAAATGTCAAAAGATTCAGCAATAGATTTAGCTTCGTTTTATCTAAACAGAATCCCAAAAAATTATTCGACTGTTTCAAAAAAAAATCATTTGTCAAACTGCATTGTCAAAAAAATACAATTTTTTTTTTTTTTAAATTAAACAAAGGCATTAATGATAAAAGTGTTTAGATTAAATTTTCCTAATTACGTTTCAGTATCATTTGAATATTGGATCCAGACTTTTAGAGTTTAAACATCATCACAACAGTTACAATATATATGATATATTGGGGGTGTTTGAAGGCAAATAAAATGAATTTCAATAATAATGAATAAATAATAACATGAAAATATAATTCTTATATGTTTAACGATTTTACATAAAAAGTTTCAGATTTTTATGAGCAGTAGTTTAAGAGATATGAAAAGATAAGTTGCGGTGAAAACCATCGATTTTCAGTCCAGATCCCCCTTAAGTTAAAGTTAAAGGTGCGATCAGGCCCAGAGGACTGTACGATGCCACAACCAGCCTGGGCAGGCTGGTGACGCCGCTGGAGGGTAGGATCCAGTGATCATAACCTACAGGATGAAGATGAGGTCGGACCTACACGTGCCCGCCTTTAACTCCGGGAAAGAAACCCGGTACGCACTCTACTGAAGGCTGGGTAGGCCCTAGGACCCGTTTGGAGGAGAAGGAGCATAGAAAAATTCCCGCCCTCCGCTGAGGCCGGGAATCGAACCCGGCATCTCCAACCTGCAGCCAAGTGCCCATACCCACTCGGCTACCGAGCCCAACAAGTATATATATATTCTTTCAACTTACGCTATAGATGGAATGTTTTTGTTAAGATTTTTAGAAGTTAATCAATGAATAACAATGCGCTTCCGATGTATTAATCAATGAATATCTGGAAAGTTAATGCAAAAAAAATGAAAATAAACATAGAACAAGATGTGTATTTATTTTGTAATATAATTAAGTATTGATTGCTACAATGTTAATAGTATGTTTAAATTTGAAAAACTAAAAATTGTATGAAATGTGTTGCAATGAAGTCTTAGTTTTATATTTTGTTTTAATTTTAAAACACAAAGAATATATGTCACAGCACAGTCTTTGCGTGTATCTTAGTTATGTAACTTAAACTTTCTCACAAATAATAAATCGTACTTAAAAAAATGGTAACAATTGCAAGAAAAGTGGTAATGTTTCCCACAAAGTAACAACACATATGCTCAGTCATATTTTTGCTGCTCATATAAGCCTCAGCAGAAGCAAAGAACTGTACATTGAAGACCATTTGTTGAAATATATGCACTGTTTTGAACAAAGAGGAAGACTGTCCTCACCATCACTTTTATAAAGCCATGTTCTGCAGCATCATGCACAGGAAGCAAAGGCATGTGTCAGCTTCTTCTTGGTCAATATCCTCCATTCTATTCTGTGTTCAAAGCAGTCACTGATCTTTCTGATGTAATGTAAACCTCTTTTCCCTGTGATAGACTCATTTCCGTTACATAGCAAGTGAGGAATTTAAAAAAAATCTTTCTTTTTTTTTTCCATTATAGTATAAAAACACAGGGAAGTTCTTCAGAAGCTTGCCATTTCTTGTCACTTTTTTCCTCTCCCCAATTCCTCTCAATTCCGTCAGTGAAGCTTCCAGGTAAAAGTCCCACACAGAGTCTACTCTGTGACAATCTTGAAGTTGCTTCATCAACCATGGTGCAAAGGTCAGAGTGGTGAATTCATGAAAGGTAGTTCCAGTACCTCTTCCCAGTAAATGAACCACTGCACTTCCATCATAAATTAAGAGGTGGGTCTTGATTTGATATTCTGAAAGTATTCACTAGTTCAGACTTGTTTGATGATAGTAGAAGTTGCTCATGATCAGACAATAATGGTGGCCAACTATGATTTTCATGAGAAAAGAAGTCCTGCAGATCATCCTTGCGGACTTGGCATGATATACATATAACTGAACAAAGTATGATCATTTTTCAAGTCATCTATCTTCTTTAGACGATTCTGTACCCTTTGTTCAGCTTGTTCCAAAACATAACAACTTATTTCTTTTTATAGAAGTATAAACTGACTTCATTTTACAGAAACAGAATCTTCAAACTGGCATTTCCAAATCTTCTTTATTTCAGCAACTGATTTCGAAACATCCTGTGTGGCATACCCATATGTTGATAAATTCATTATCTCTTGCACTTCTAAAAACGGATTTCCTGCAGCAGAAGTGGTGTCATGCAATGCTTGACAATAATTAATAAAACTTACATCGCTTCCCACAGACTCTTCATAAAAATTTTTCTTCAATGTTTGCAGCATCTTCAAATTCTCGTAAAAGCCTGCACAGTTCTGTTATTTTGTTCATGAACTTGGTCGAATGGCATGCAACACTTTTTGTTAGTAATAAATAGCCAACTAAAACGGCACCAATCAATAAATTAAAACAAGACGCAATAAAAACAACGTACGTTTCGAAGCCCCTTCTTATGGGCTTCGTTTTCAAGTTAATTAAAAAGACCCCCCTACCTTAAAATGTTCATCCCTTGACGGGAGTCGTTGATCAAATGAGAAATGAAGCAATGTACCCTGGGACTTCTGGTTTAAATGATAATGAGCACTTCTACTTACAGGTCTCAGGTACTTTCATGAGCTTACCGTCTTCTGCTGTACTCGCGGAGAGCGTCATGGATTTCATTGAATCACAGGTTACTTCAATTGATAGTATTTTTCATAATGTACACTATCTTTGCCGCTATGTCGATGACACGCTCCTTATTGTTAACAACCATTATGTGAACGATGTTCTCAGTGACTTCAACGGGGTTAACCCCAGAATTCAGTATACCTTAGAGACGGACATCGACGGCTTTATCCGTTTTTAGATGTAGGTATTAAAAAACAGGGCTTAGGGTATGAAACATCGGTGTAGCGAAAGAAAACTGATGCCGTTATTACTACGAACTATTATAGCTCGTTACCTGACTGTTACAAGAGAAACTCGATTACTATGGCACTGGATAGGGCTTTTAAAATCTGCTCTAATAGTCAGATTTTATTAAAGGAATGCAATGAAATAAAAAGGATTTTTTTGAATAATGATTACCCTGAGCCTGTATTGGAAGGTTTTTTTAACAGGTTCTTTAAAGATAGGCATTTCAGAAAAAATGAAATGAAACCCATTGATTTATTGAGCAATCAAAAGAATGATGCAACGAAAGAAAAACGTAAAAGGATAGATAAATATTCATCATAATAACTTTCAAATATATCTTCTAAAATCCAAAAATAACGAAACAATATACTTAGAATTATGAAGAAACTATGAAGAAGTGTATTGTTTCGTTATTTTTGGATTTTAGATGGATAAATATGTTTCGATCACATACGATGAAGCTTTAGTAAAAAGGTTAAAACCTACTCTAACATCGGTGGGGATCGGAATTGCTTGCAAACCTAGAAATACTATAGGCTCTTTCCTCAACTGGAAAAACAATTTTTGGATGAAGGGAGCTATATATGGAATCCGGTGCCAAGCAACTAACACTGATAGTAATAAATGCCTATATATTGGAAACTCAAAAAGGGTATTGGAAAAACGGGTTAATGAACACGTAAATGTGGTCAAAAACAGGAATATGGCTTATAAAACCGCCGCTCATTGTCTCAACAATGAACACTCATTAAATACCAACAATATAGCTGTGTTTGGAAAAAGAAAAATCACATATTTACATGAGTTCTATGAGTCAGGGATGATTAGAACAATGGGAAGCTATAATCAAGATCTATCGACCACAAACGTTTTAGAGTATGGTTTGTTGAAAACGAAGCCCGTAAGAAGGGGCTTCGAAACGTACATTGTTTTTATTGCGTCTTGTTTTAATTTATTGATTGGTGGCGTTTTAGTTGGCTGTTTATTATTAATACATTGGCACGTTAAGTTTTTTATCACTTTTTGTTAGTCTTTGCAAAAACCTAGGAATACTGAAATTCTTCCTTCTCTTCAATTAGACTCTTCATGTCCTTGAGGTGCACCGAAAGCCACTTTGCGTAGTTGTGGTGGTCACACAAAAAACCCCGGGGCTCCAGAACAGCTACACACAGTGGGAAGTTACTTTGTTGGTGAGCTCCTAACAAATGTGCAAATTAGATGTTCCAATTCTAGTACATGATCACAGTATGCAAACACAGAATTTTTCTGTTTTGTTTCTTCCCACCACCCTTGGAATTCTTGTTTACTGTTACTGGATTCTTGATCTACTTTATGCATCCTCTTAAAGAATACCTAGAACTAAAGCTTTGATCTGATGTAATCTTGTTCTTGTCAGGTGTGACCAATTCAGGAATGAATCGGCCAACCTTCAACCTGCTACTCCTGCCTCAACTAAGGATAATGTCCATCCAGTATCCTTGAATATGTAGCTTAAAATTCTCCATAATTTCATCTCAATGTGTAGTCGACCAAGCATAACAATAAAACTTCATCTCCATAGAATCAATCTGCCATCTCCACTGTATTTGCTTTGCGACAGCGAAAAGAGGCTGGCCAAGGGCAGATACTGATATTTGATTAGGGTTACATCAATCAGTAATTTTCTTAATGATAGACATGCCATGCTTCACCATGAAAAGAGATGCTGCCTTTTCAGTAAACATGGGCAGTAGGACGTTGATACAATGTACACCTTCTGGTTGACATGAATGATACACTGCCCACAAACATTCTTTCACTAAGCAGAGAATTTCTTTGAATCCACAGTCCCTTGTCCTTTAGAGCCTTTTCAATCCCTGACCCTTTTTCTTTTGGACAGTATTGGGAACTTGCAATTTGTCCAAATCACATGATGATACTGATGGTACAATAGCATAGAAATTTGGTAAAGAGTAATCTTCTACTGATAAAGAACTTCAATTGGTTAAGGCGGTAAACCACAGTTACAATAAGAAGGCAATTGGAATATGCTAATACTCGTTCCTGTTTTTGTAGTAGTCAATGATATTTTTTGATCTAAATTATCCATTGCACCGTCATAGTATACATTTGTCATTAGTGAAGATGACACACAAAATCCTCCTATTTCTAATGTTGCTGCTGCCAAACTTACTTATTTTACTGATAATTTTTTTGGAGCGAGTAAGTGTATGTATATACGATGGGAGCGTCCATTCATGAGACAAGTTGTGCCTTTCTTTTCGTGGTGCTAACACTCTCTTTAAAAATATAAAAAACCCAATTGATTTAATATTATGAAGGCTTGAGAATATGTCATAGATGTTTCTTCTGTTTTCGATCCATACAACAGTAGTTTAACAAAATTCTTCAGACTTTCTGGAATACTTTCATCTTGACAATTTTGTCGAAAGCATCCTGAAAATTTTTGGCGCTCCCAGTTTGTTATACCTCTCCTTAAAGATTTTGAACGTATTGAAAAGACCAAAGCTGCCTTTTCATTTGGTTGTTTGGACATGAAATCCTTGAGTAATTACAGGTGCCCTTCATTAAATATGAATAATGTATATGAGTAATGTACCCATCACTCAGTTCAGTGCAATCAGAAATAAAATGAATGAGAATTTTGTCCTTTAGCCTTGTTTTATTTATCACTTTCGATAAGCCTTCCGCTCTTAGTTTGTTTTCATATAGCCTATGCAGCTCTGACAACTTATATAGGAAATATCCATCCTCTGTTTTACATTCCAAGTAATCTAACAGCATATACTCGGGATTCTAAACCAACTTCATTTCCACTTGTACTTTCATTTATATCCTGTTGTCACTTTTTCAATTCCTGTACCTATTTTTGTACATCCATAAGCATTGTCTGTGGTATATAGCCTCCATTGCTATCAAGTCTCCTCCAGAAATTTTAGAAAGCAAACGTGTCCTCCAGCTTTTTTGCTATTTCTTTCAGACTTTTGTCAAATGTCAGTGTCTGGCATTTTCTTCTACTCCATTTTCCAGAATCACACAAAATACAAACTGGTGGAACACAATATAGTGTTACTCCCTTTACTTTCAACTCTCCTCTTAGAGTACTCACCGACTTCTCTTCCATTTTCTTTTTTGTTCTTTTACGATTACTCTTTTTAGCTTTGAGCCAACAAATTTAAATTGACACTGCTTGTGCCATTTTGCTGCATTATCCAGAAGAGTATCCACTGATTCTTCGTCTCCAATCCTTATAGACTCTCCAGAATTCAGCATAGGATTCGGCTCCTTTTCCATTGGTTCTGTCAAGAGGGCAAATTAGTTGTCCTGGTAGATCACAAATTATGCAGTTATTCCAATTCATGTTAATTATTGAGTTATGACATCTTCATACTTTTAAAATTATAACATTATCTGAAACTATAGACAAAGAAAGATTTAGACGGACATACATCTAGCCAGCAAGGCGGGGGTATATCGGGATACATAAAACCCTAGAATTTTGAGGGAAAAATAGGTAAAGCATACAAAGGCAAAATTAATATGATAGAAATACAGGGTGAATGTAGTTGAATATTTTGCCTCAAAAGAATATTTCAGGGAAACATAAAACTACTGATTTAAATTAATGGCTACAAGCAAACACAACGAATAAGTTCGGGACTATCCAAAATGTTAGCAAAATGCAAGAAAACATAAAATTAACAATTATGAATTGCGGGGATTGACTACATATATAATAGGCTTAAACATACACTTGAAATTAAAGGCTTAAAAAGACACTTGAAAAGCCAAATACTGCTGAGCTTCATCGAGTTGACTACCTGCACAACGCTTGTTTTGGAGTTGAGCTTGCATTTCAAAATTTATATCTCTTTATATCTTTATTTTTCATCATATTTTAACTTATTACATATCAAGTAAAGCTCTTTTAAGTTGTAATGTGATCCAATCATAAAAAGCAGAAGGATTAATTTAATTGCTTAAGAGAAGTTTTTCAGTTCAAAATGGAAAAGAATTTGCCATGCCGGCGTGGTCGAGCAGTCTACAGGATGGTCTGCCGTATGGCCAGTATACCGGTACCTGGGTTCTAATCCCGACAGTGGCATGGATGTTTCTTTCCCCTTCTGTTCGTTTCTGCGTATACAACAAGATGCTGCCTCCTATGGTGTACCCTGGGCAATGTTTCGCAGGATAAATGCTATCATTTCTCGCCCTTTTGTCGTTGACCGAACAGATTCATTTCTATGAGCCCGGCCATTGATAAAAAGAAAATGGAAAAGAATGTTAGTGTTACTTGGTCATTTTATGATCAATACAGTGAAAATGAAGTTAACATGGGAGAAACCTTTGTATTTGAACATTTGGTTTGGTTGAGTTTGAAGATAAGAATAATTGAGCAATACTTTAATAAATGTAATTTTCAACGTATTTGTAATTGAAAATGAAAAGTGCTTGAAGGGCATGTTTATTTGTGTAGATAGTTTCGCCTGCGACTGTGGTGGACATCTTCTCAGCGAAAGGCAACCAACTGCAAGATCCTCATCCTATTCACGACAGTTGAATTTAAATCTAAAGATGCAGTCCCTGATTGAGAAATGTAATTACGACAATGTAACACACAGTGTTCGTTTCCAATTAGAAACTATTGAAACCTCCAATCATCCTAATAATTTTAATAGAAAGGATACTGAGAAATCAGAAGTTGTAGAGCATTACATTAAATGTTTACGTTATCCAAAAATAAAGTCAAAATACCGAATTTGAAAAGGACAATAAAAAACGAAAAATTAAAGAATCATTTGTTATCATACGTCCTCTAGAATCGAAACTCACAATATCCAAAACTTATGTTGGCGACAAAGCACAGAATATCCCGCGGATTGTGTGCGTGTTGATGCCAAATACCATTTTCAACTGTCATTTTCAATGGGATGTTGTAAGTTTAGGACTTAAATATGGATTCCTTGCACGGAGTTTTATAAGATTACACTGCTGTCTCACTTTTTGATTTTTTGGATATTGTGAGTTTTGATTCTAGACGACTCACATACATTTTGTCATACCTTGACAGGAATAAAGATAAAGATATAGATACTTTATGTGTTAGATTAGATCTCAAACAATTGAGAAATATCATAGCAAAGAACAATTACATTTTATAGACAAGAATTATGAATCATTATTATTATGTATTGTCAATCTTACATTCTTGTAATCGTTTATCAAACCTGACATCACACTTGTTAATAAGGTCAATAAACAAATCTATCTCACTGATATTGCAGTACTATCAGCAAGAACATGCAGAAAATTCAACACCAACCTAGCACTCGAGTTCAAGATGCAGTGGAGGCAGGACAGAGTACGTGTTGTACCCATCGTCCTGTCCGCCACTGGTCTGGTATTTCAAACATTGCACCATCGCCTCAGCACACTAGGATTTCACAAAGACACTTATGCACAACTCCAGAATTCTGTGGTAATCAACACAACATGCATAATTACAAAATTTATGGACACAACCACTCATCCCTAATCATTCTTACACACTTCTTTACACTTGGCTAATGTGCTTTGGTCCTTGACCCGCCATGTTGTCTTTGCTGCGAAACTCAAGATTTGAATGTTTTACAAAATTATAATAATTTCCTTAAATATTTAAGTTTTTAAAACTTTAAATATCTTAAAAATTTTAAAATTTGATGCAGAAATTAAAATATTAATGAAAGCTACAGAAAAATAAGACTTAGATTTATAATAAAAAAAGAATTATCATTACAAAAAAAAATATTTTTCTTTCGATTTTATTGTGTTTTCATGCTTACAACTAAATAATTTATTTTGATAAACTTTTGCTTTATTGAAAAGAAA
Source organism: Thereuonema tuberculata (assembly GCA_023159025.1). NCBI lineage: Eukaryota > Metazoa > Arthropoda > Chilopoda > Scutigeromorpha > Scutigeridae > Thereuonema > Thereuonema tuberculata. The sequence continues at coordinate 25,807 of JAFIDM010120975.1, read as the reverse complement.
ATATCATTGAAATAGATAGGATATTTATATAATAAAAGCCTAAAAACCTATAATTTATTTATTGATGATATTTAAGAAATAAAGGCAAAATAGGACTGATAAGTTGGTGTTTTTAACATCAGTTTCTACAGACAGAATTCACCGACGACACCGGATACGAGTGGCGCCCCTAGTCTTCCGGTGGCCTCGTGAAGACGTCACGACTTAAGGTGCTTATGGTTTTCGAGTTTGATTTGGCTGCAGTCATTCACGTGTGTCTAATTTTAAATTTTGGCGGAAACGTTTGAAATTATCAGTTCCAATCATTAAGGTCTTCGTAAATGCTGCTTTGGTAAGGATCTGTTTGTCCCAGTTATAGTAAAATCTCTTCATTCGCTTGGTTGATTTAAGAGAAAGAAATAGGCTTATCTTCCATGTGCTGTCTTTTTCGAAGCTTTTGATAATGGCCGCTAATTGCATTTCTTCATTGTAAAAGTTACTTTTCTTGTTTATTAACTTACATACATTCCTTACGACATTGAAACAAGGAAATCATTCAAAGATTCGAAAATAGAGAAATTCTTTTGAATGAAATAATATCCACGAACTTTAATAAAAAAGAACACAATTGAAAAAACTATCCTGTTTTTTTAAGCAGCGTATTTGAAAATCAGGATTTAATAATGTTATTTTCAAGATAAGACTGTGGCGAATCTGACAGTTTCCAGGATAGAAAAACTTAAAACAGAATGAAAACGTTCTATAACGACTAAATGTTCAAATTAAGTATTAACCTACGATAATTACGAACCATTGTTCGAATTTTGTATCAGCAAATGGTAATCATAATAAAAGAAAAGAAAGGAAAACAATATAGTTATCAGACATAATTGATTAGGTTTAGGAAGTTACATAGATAGCTGATAAAATTAAATCACCAGTAAAAGATTTTATGAACTATAAAAGACATTGCAGAATCAATCTTATTAACAAGACTAAATAAAGCATAAGCTTTGAGTAATCAGGATTTTATTTAAGAAATAAAATTCACTAGGTACATTAAATCATTTACAGCTAAGAGTCTTCTTTGAGAAAAACTTTACAATCATGAATATTAACAGTGACAGATTGATAAAATTGCACTCAGAGGTTAAATCTCAGATTTCTGAAAAACGTTCTTCAAAATCTGCCAAATTGACTGATCACATAAATTCCTACACAAGTGGAAATCCGTTTAAATGTGAATTTTGTGAGAAAAGCTTCACAGACTCGAATAACTTAAAGACTCACATCAGAATTCATACAGGTGAGAAGCCATTTCAGTGTGAATTTTGTGAGAAACGTTTTGCACAATTGAGTAACTTAAAGGTTCATGCTAGAGTTCATACAGGTGAAAAGCTATTCAAATGTGAATTTTGTGAGAAAACATTTTCAAGATCATGTGGCTTAAAGAAACACATTAGAACACATACAGGTGAAAAGCCATATAAATGTAAATTTTGTTTGAAAAGCTTTACAACTTCATTTAGCTTAAAAATACATGTTAGACAGCATACAGGAGAAAAGCCATTTAAATGTGAATTTTGTGAGAAAAATTTTTCACGATCTTTTGAATTAAAGACTCACATTAGAATCCACACAGGTGAAAAGCCTTTCAAATGTGAATTTTGTGAGAAATGTTTCGCACAATTGAGTAACTTAAAGGCTCACATTAGAATTCATACAGGTGAAAAGAAATTTAAATGTGGATTTTGTGCAAAAAGTTTTGCAGACTTAAGTAACTTAAAGAATCACATTAGAATTCATACGGGTGAAAAGCCATTTAAATGTAAATTTTGTGAGAAAAGTTTTACACAATCAAATTGTTTAACTTATCACATTAGAACAACCCATACAGGTGAAAAGCCATATAAGTGTGAATTTTGTGAGAAAAGTTTTTCAAGGTCACAAGAATTAAAGATTCACATTAGAACCCATACAGGTGAAAAGCCATATAAATGTGAATTTTGTGAGAAAAGCTTCTCACAGTCAACGCATTTACATTCTCATATTAAAAAGCATACAGGTGAAAAGCCCTTTAAATGTGAATTTTGTGAGAAAAGCTTTACATGTTCCAGTAACTTAATTAAACACACAAGACTGCATACAGGTGAAAAGCCATTTATATGTGATTTTTGTGGGAAAAGTTTTTCAGGATCACATGACTTAAAGATTCACATTAGATCACATACAGGTGAAAAGCCTTTCAAATGTGAATCTTGTGAGAAAAGCTTTACATGTTCCAGTAACTTGATTAATCACACAAGACTGCATACAGGTAAAAAGCCATTTATATGTGATATTTGTGGGAAAAGCTTTGCACGATCAGGGCAATTGCAATCTCATATTAGACTGCATACAGGAGAAAAGCCCTTTAAATGTGATTTTTGTGAGAAGAGTTTTACACGATCAACATTTTTGAAGCAACATGTGCGAGCACTTCATCTACATTGTTCTGTAAAATAATTTCTTCTATCATTTCCCTTATATCCTTTAGTACATTTGGTAAACAGTCCATTATCTAAAATCTACATGGATTGTGGCCAGTGAAATCCCCGTATGCGATCTTCAGCAATGTCCGTCAATTGAGTATGGAAATAGAGCATTAAAAGAAGCCAGTGAAAGAATTGCAATATTGCGATTGGAATAAAACAATTCGAGGGTGTCAGTTTATTTCAGTTGTTTGTATTATTTTCCTATGATACTTTTATTCTGTTTTCTTATTTATCTGTTCATTTTCTTGGTTTTATTCTGTAAATTTTAGTTAGTCTCTGTAGAAATAAATAAATCATGTTTATTTCCATTTTAATATCTTGTCATCTTGTTTCGATTGTAATTTATTACTTTTCTTATTTTTGTTCTTTTTAATTTTTAAGCCTTTTTGAGAATTCTTTTAGTTGAGTTCTCACTGAGTTAATCTGCCAATTACTTTGTTGCTTCGTATTTTTGGAGACTTTGTCGCCAGTGTTACGATACTTTGTTGCCGCATTGCTTAATTCGTAAATGATTACATGTGACGTAGAGATGTTTACATAAGCTGATATTTTTTTTTTATGAAAATAAACAGGCTGATCTACATAATAATGGGAGGCAGTCTTTCACTCTGGACCTCGGCCTTCACTCGATTCTAAGTGAATGGCCAAGATTTGTTAAGAGATGGTGGATATTGTTCATCTTTTATGAGAAGGCGCATGGCTACATCTCTTCAAACGGAGAATACATTTCACAAGAGGGTTGAGGGTTGCAAAAGAAAAAATTTGGGGAAAAAAAAAAAACAAGATTAGGAATAAATTTAAAAATACTATTAAAGAAAAAATTACTTATAAAATAATTATGAAGAACATAATTTCAATAGGGAAAAAAATTAATCAAAATAATGAAAAGATAACTAGATACAATTGGTTAAAAATCTTTCAAATCAATAAAGTGAATAATTTTGGTCTAAGATTAGAAAACTACATATAACTTACTCAGTCAAATTAATTGGAAAAAATTTAATTCTGAAACACTAAAAAGTATTTAATATGTTAAACTTTATTAATCGCTGATGTAATTGATGAGAATATTACTCTAAATTTTCAACTTTAGTTTCTTTTCTTTTGTATTAATTAATCTACAGTCAGTAATCTATATATATAAAAATGAATGTATCTATCTTTCTTTCTTTCTTTGTTTCTTTGTCCTTTATACACTCCTAGGCCCTTTGACCTATCTGGACCAAACTTTGCAGAATTACTCTTTAGGACACTGCGGAAAAGATAGGCTACCTTAGAACCCGGACCCCCCCCCCCCAAAGGGGTTGAAAAGGGGTAAAAGCCCTGAAAAACCCAATATCCACCTGGTGGTGAAAATAAGAACTACACAAATATTGTGTAAAGTGAAAAATTCGCTCTCCTATGGGGGGCAGGGACACCACACTTGGGTGGGAGGAAGCCAACACAAAGGCTGAAGTGTCCCACCCCGACCGACACCGGGACCTTATATTTAGGACCCGTTCTCGGGCCCCCAAGTCAATTGCAAATAAGGAAAAATTCGCTAACCTATGGGGGGCAGGGACACCCCACTTGGGTGGGGGGATGGCAACACATGGGCCTAAATGTCCCACCCCCGATTGACACTGGGACCTTATATTTAGGGCCCCTTCTCGCGCCCCCCAAGTCAATTGCATAAAAGGGAAAAATTCGCTCTCCTATTTGGGGCAGGGACACCACACTTGGGTGGGAGGAAGCCAACACAAAGGCTGAAGTGTCCCACCCCGACCGACACCGGGACCTTATATTTAGGGCCCCTTCTCGGGCCCCCAAGTCAATTGCAAATAAGGAAAAATTCGCTTTCCTATGGGAGGCAGGGACACCACATTTGGGTGGGGGGATGCGACACAAGGGCCTAAGTGTCCCACCCCCGATCGACATCGGGACCTTATATTTAGGGCCCTTTCTCGGCCCCCCTCCCCCCAAGTCAATTGCAAAAAGGGAAAACTTCACTATCCTACGGGGGCAGGGACACCACACTTGGGTGGGAGGATGGAGACACAAGGGCCTAAGTGTCCCACCCCCGATCGACACCGGGACCTTATATTTAGGGCCCCTAAGTCAATTGGAAAAAGAGAAAAATTCGCTCTCCTATGGGGGACAGGTCCACCACACTTTGGTGGGGATGGCGACACAAGGGCCTAAGTGTCCCACCCCCGATTGACACTGGGACCTTATATTTACGGCCCCTTCTCACGAGCCCTTTCTTTCTTTGAGTGGCATTGCAACGCATGCCGGGTACAGCTAGTTATATATAAATCTATCAGCACCTATATTGCAGGTATTCTTTATTTTTGATTACCTAATAGGACTGCTGGACAGTAAAAAAAAAAAAGTTAAATTCTGTCTTGATGCTAGATAACCTACAAATGAATTTTTCTTAGTCTTAAAATCTTTTTTTTTTTTCAGCAAAATATAATCAGTTATTTTCAAAATGTCTTCGAAAGGTAAAACAATTCTTTCGAAGGAGACGATGATCATTGATAATGTTACGAAGTTTTTTGAGGAGGAAGCAAAGGCTGGGGAATCTTTAATTCCAATTTCTCAATCGCAAAGTCGTGGTGCTGCAGCGACTGGTGTTTCGTTTAGAATCATTCAGCGAATTAAAGGAAAGCCTTTACGAATCCAGGAGCGTTTACGTCACCAGTAAAACATCGAATACACCCTAATGAACGAAATGCTCTATTGGACAATTTTGATCTTTGTGTTATCCAAAACACTATCAAAAACGTACTTCAAAAACCGTTATCTTCCTAAATTCCAACGATAAGACATTTTAAATAAACTCCAACATCTTCACAGTAGATACCGATATTTCGTGTTATTTCTGAAACTTTTTCAAGGTTCACCTTGTAGAGCAAAACAAATTAAAAATAAAATAACATAACTATAAAAAATTTACCAGTAATAAATTAATTGATAATAATAGAATGATTTTAGTAAATGTTTAGCCTTACCCATAGGTATGAAAATCAACAAAGAAGTGAAAGAACTATGTAAAGACAATAATTTAAATTTAGTTTTTTACAAGAGCAACAGGTTATTCAAGAAGAAGAGAAGTATTAATGATGATATATTGCATAGTATGGAGTAGTGTACGCTTTGCAATGTAGAGATTGCCAGGGAACATACATTGGAAGAACAGGCAGGCCGGTTGAAGAAAGAGTACTAGAACATGTACGTGTTTTTAATAATAGGACTAAGAACATTTCAGACTGGGCAGACCATTGTTTGCTAAAAGGGCACAACCCAGATCCACTTGTAAAGATCGTTCATAACGAACAAGATGAACAGAAGAGGTTCGTATTAGAATCTTGCCTCATCAATTGTTGCATTTCTTTTAACAATAACAAGTCTTTAAAAGTAAATGAAATGTTTTTATCCATGTAAAGAAAAGCATTGATGAACAATATGAAATTAAAAGAATTTTTGATTCTCATATAGTTAATCTGTTGTAACAATTGTCACCGTTGTATTATTTGTTTTTATGACTTGCTTTGTTTCTACATGTTTTTTAAGTATTATATGTTTTATTTGTTGTATACCGTAAACCGGGGTGACTTTGTGACAGAATTTGAGGTTTCCAAGCTGTTATATTAATCTTTTTCGTTACTCCCACTTTATAGACGGTGATTTGGGTTACCCCATCCTTCCTCTACAAAACTGTATATATATAAATCTCGTTGCCTCAATCATTTTTTAATAATTAGGGTAAAAATTTGTCACAAACTCACCCCCCAGCTGGGGGTGACTTTGTGACAAGCTCCTTTTGAGTTAGAAATGCATGGGAGAAAGAAATATCACAAACTCAAACTACATACTGTGTATTTAAAACCATTTTTACTGTTTAAAATGAAAGGGTTAAAAGATTTAAACAGAGTAAATTATACATTTAGGTTGGGAAAAGCAAACTGGATGTAGCGTGAAATATGAATACTTTTTTCTACTTCTTAAGCAAATCAGTCTGAATTTTTATATCTTAAATTAGTCTAATTGAACAACTTTAAAAGGTCCTCTATTATTAATTTTTTTGGGAGGATCAATACGAAACAAAACTTCTTTTTGATACAAAATTGAGCCGGGTTTCAGTTCTTTGTATTTTCACACTGAACTTCGTTATTGAGAAGAACTAACTTATATAGCTATTCTGTAGATTCCTTTCAACTGTTTCCACTCTTTTCCATTGCGCTGACAATTACAACGTCCAGTCAGTCTCTTCTGTATCACCTTCCCTCAGAAAAGCTCTCCTTCAAAGTGGGCAACTGTGTGATCTCCTTGATTATATTATGTTTCCGAGAGCGGAGTGGGTGAAGCTCGGATAGGAATCTCATCATCTGAAAACTCTTCGTACAAGTCTAAACTTGAGTCCTCGGCATTTTAAAATATCGTTATGTATACACTCCAAGACAAAATATATAGGTTAAAACACAGTAAGACAATCACGGGGTGAATGTGACGCTGTCACAAAGTCAGCCTGCAAATCTTTGATTTTTTACATAATGGTTAATAACTCATACAAAACTCGTCCAATTAACATCATTTTACAATATATTGTAGATAATATATTAATGTTCAATAATAATTACCTATTAAATGATATCCTCTTCTGTATTTCGCTGTGCAAATCAAAGTTGACGGTAAACGCAACAATGCTTCAAAAGTGGTCCTTGGCAACAATGCTTCTGGCTCACCGGATCGTGGCACAAAGAGTTTGACAGTCGACTGTTAGGTGCCAGCACACATGACACCAACTCATGGCGGTGCCCATTGCCTGCTTCTCTCTAGGTTCTGGGCGCGAGATTATAAATAAGAAAAATTGACCACGCGTCACAAAGTCACCCCGGTTTACGGTATTGTTTTGATGAGAGGAAGATTTCTCTTTCCAATTTTTTATTGTTATGTTATTTTATTTTTAATTTATTTTACTCTACAAGCTGAACCTTGAAAAAGTTTTAGAAATAAAACGAAATATCAGTATCTACTGTGAAGATGTTGGAGTTTAATTAAAATGTCTTATTGTTTGACTATCAGGGAATTTTTTGCAACCAAGAGATTCCTTCACTTGGAAGGTTGCTCCATGTACGAGGGATCTTCAATAAGTTCGTGCAAAATAATAGAAAGAATACATTTACTCAAACAAAATGTATTCATAGCTTTTCAACATAATACCCATCGGCATCTATACATTGTTGCATCCGTTGAACCAACTACAGAAGCACCCAGCCCAGTCACTGCCTTCGAGACACAAAGCCTCTGCGCTTCTTCCTGTAAGAGGT
>JAFIDM010120975.1:0-12982 GCA_023159025.1 Thereuonema tuberculata | reverse complement strand
ATGTTTTAAAAAATATCATTATTGCTAAATTTTTTCATTGTAAAAAGTACATGCCCATATATGTAACTTGAAAATAAATTGTAAAAATCTTATTAAATGCTTCTTTTTTGAGTATGTGTACAATTGAGTATTACAGAGATTGAATTCTATATTTTTCTTACAGGTTGTTAAACAATATAAAGGTTAATTTCTCTCTCAAATGTGGATGCATATTTTTAGATGAAATTTTGAATTACATACGATTTTATTTCATATTCCTGATTATTTTATAAAAGTAATATTTTGATAAGAAGAAAAATAGATTCAGTTACACTTAGTGATGTGGGGTAGGTAAATATTTTTGGGGTATTTATCCTAGGCCTGGGTAAATACCCAAAAACTGGGTATTTTGAAAAAAAAAAAATGAAGGAAGAATGAATGGGTGATCAATTTTATCTTACACTGAAACATAAAATTTCTATATATATAATTATATATCTTATAGTATTTTTAAAATAAAAATTTTGGCCAGATTATATATATATATTTACGTAAAAAAGGGATTCAATAAAATGTTTTAGAATTTAAATAGGAAGGCAGAAGAATGAACAATGAAAATACCATACAAGGAAACATAGAACATAAGAATGTACAATCATTTTCTAGTGAAGATTATAAGATAGAAGATGATAATTTAAATTGCTGAGATTTCAAGAATAATTAATTGTATCAGCATATTTTTATTTTAGTTTCGATTATCATTTTAAAGCTCATTTTTACTCATTTCTTATAATAATCAGCAAATACATCATTACTCATTGTAATTGGAAAAGGGCTGATATTTAAAACATATACTTTATGTAAAACACAACATAAAGTACTTTGTGTTTTTTTTTTTTTAACTTTTTTAGTTTTTATAACAATTAAAAAATTTTGAAAGGTTAATATTTTTCTTATTTTATCTTATATTCAAGATAGATATAAAGCAATGTCATATTACACACCGATGCAGGTATTTTATATGAATATAGTTAATTGAAAATAATTACTTGAGTATTTACCCTTAAAAATAAATACCCGGATATTTTATATTTTTAAAGTTTCAAACACAAAATTCTCATACTTAAATATAGGGAAATAAAAAATGGGAGATGCTTTATTTTTTATATTAAATATTTATATATTTATATTAAATTTTGACTTACATATGATTTTTTTCATATTCCTGATTATTTTGTAAAAATATTATTTTGATAAGAGGAAAAATAGATTCAGTTACAATAAACATCACTTTTCTCGAATTTTTGAAAATGATTCTTGTAAAAAATAAGTAAGTTGGAAAACTCATATTAAAAAAAAAAATATGCTAACAAATGTACACACATATATACATATACCTAGGGAATTGATATTTTGTTAATTTCAAACAAGAAATTCCCATACTTAAGATATTGTAAAAAAAAAATAATTGAAAACAAAAAGTATCTTCCATTTTTATTTTCCATGTACATAATGGAAATTTTTCACATCTTGGTTGCAGCTTAAGTTAATTAAAATATCAATTCTACTATTATTTAAAAAAAAAAAAAAATTTAGAGGAAGGGAAACAATTTTTTTTACATTAAAATTTGTCCTCGACATTACTCCTTTCTCATCCAATTCGGATGCTCGTGCATCAACTCCGTATTTTCATCGCCTAGTACTGATGACGTCAAAAACTAGCCATACGGCTTTGTGTCTCTCGAAGGCAGTGGCCCAGTCCGCAGCAGACACCTCACCTATTTCATGTAGGTATGCCTCTAGAGCCTCTGTCATTTTGAAACGTTGTCTCTGTAACTTTGATTTAATCTTTGGAAAGAGAAAGAAGTCCAGAGGGGCGAAATCGAGAGAATAGGGCAGGTGCCAAAGTTCCGCGAGTTTGTTTTCTGCCAGAAACTGCTTGGTTAATCTTGCAGTGGTTGCAGGACAATTGTCATGATGTAGTAGCAGGCCTCTGCACCCGGTCCTTGGATGAACCTGGGTGATGGTTTCCAGCACACGGGGTAGGCAAATATCTGTGTACCACTTTGACGTGACTGGTTTCTGTGTTTCCAGTTGTACTGTGCATGTGACAGCTTTGACGTATGAACATTGCAACCATCATTTTTTCACACTTGTTTGCGCTTGAACTTCAATGGCGGAGGTGCCCCTTTTTGCTGCCATACTGCGACTGTTGTTTCGTGAGTGGTAGACCCAAGTCTCATCACCTGTTAGTATCTCATTCACCGCATTCGAAGCACCTTTGTTGAAACGCCGCAACATTTTTTGTGACCACTCCATATGAGTGGATCTCTGTTCAGCAGTCAATTGATGGGGTACCCAACGATTAGATATGCGGCTGAATCCCAAATTCTGATGAAAGATAGTCAAAATGCTTCTCGATGAAACTTTCAACACATGGCACACGTGGAATGCTGTCATAGGGGTCTGACGGAACAGCTTTCTGCACTTCGGTGATCGATTTCGGTGTTACCGCACTCACAAGGCGACCTTCTTGAGGTGCATCTTTGAAGACTTGCACTCCACACCAGAAATGCCCATACCACTTATAATTGTACAGGTGGAAGGTGCATCATCCCCAGACCTATGCTGCAAAGATGAACGACATTTGGCAACTGAAAGACCAAAGTCGTAAAAGTCGTAGAAAATCATAGCACGAAAGGCTTCCTGAGACATCTCCCTTGCGGCACAACATCAACTTAGCTTTCATGTCACAATGGAACGGAGCATGCTTAACTACATTTGAAGCCGTGTGCGGGAAGTGTTTTATTCTAGTAATTAGACTTTGGCGCTTCTGATAGGCTAAAATTTTTTTGATTTTTCACATTAATTTATATATTTTGCACAGACTTATTAAACACCCCTTGCATTGAAGGAGAAAATTGATTTTCCCCAGAAAAAAGAAACCCTCAGAAAAATCTTCCTTCAGATAGGGTTTCATTGGAAACGTTGTCAAAATAATCGCAAGATATTGATCAAACGCCCTGACATCGTTTCGTGGAGATTTTGTTTCTTTAGAGAGATGAAAAAATATCGTGAAGACCAAAGAATTATCGTCTATTTAGAAGAAACGTCGATTGACAATAACCTTTCTTTCGATAAGTGTTGGCAAGATGAAAAACTTTGTGCTTTTGTTAAAGAATGAGCTGCCAATCACTTGATTGTTGCGAATCTGGTTTTGTGCCCTATGCAGTTAGTATTGAAAGCTGGGTGTGCTTCCGGGGATTACCATGGATAGATGAACTTTGAAAACTTTTAAAAATGGCGGAAAGAAAAGATTCTCCCTAACATTATTTGCATGGGTAGTGCAACTTATCTCACTAAAGTTCTCGATCCTATCACTATATGCTACAAAATGTGCGAATGGTTGGAAGAAAAAAAGCATTTTTCATGATACAACAATGCGAAAGGCAGAACCGTTTCAAATGGTTTCAGCAAACGCACCAGTTGCAAAAAAATATCGGGTTGATGAACTATTAAAGCAGCATGGCCATGATGTATTGAGACTTCCTCCATCTGAACCCAATTGAGCTAGTGCAGGCATCTATTAAACGATATGTGAGGGGACGAAATATTAATGCTGATCTCAGCTTAAACACCCTTAAAACATGAACTTCTGAATCTACATTGGTAGTGATGAATGGAAAAAATACTGTCAACAAACATCAAGGACATCAAAAACAACTCTTGGAAAACTGATGCTGTAGTTGAAGAAACAGTGGAGAATGTTTTTTTTTTTTATTGGATCTGATTCCGAAACTAACAGTGATGATGATATTTTGGAGTAAATTCTTTGGTCGGATTCTGATCAAATAAATATTTTTGTCAATTTAAGTATATTGAGGACATAGCTTGACGATTACATTTATTTTATGGCAAAAAGTCAAGAATTAGTGTTTGTAATTTTGTTAAAAACAGTTACGATCTTTCATTATTAAAAATTTGAATCATCACCTGCAATATTGTTGATTATTCTAACAATTTGATTTTGGTGTTTTGATTGGCTGTTATTATTACAAACAATATTATATTAGTTTTGTTTTCATTTCCAGTATATTAAAGCTTACAGTTGTTATTCATGCAGTTATTATTATTATTATTATTACTGTCAATCTAATTCTATTTTTAATTTTTTAGTACAAGTGCGAATGCCAATGATCTTAATTTGTATATTTGTAAATGTTCTGAGAAACTTTACTGGATTGTTTTTAGATTTTTTTTTTTTTTTTTAATGTCAACAATTGTTAAATAAAACATTATTACCATGAAGTGTATATGGGTCAATCAACTATTCTTTGTACTAAACGCGAGTGATGACATAATGATTTTCTAACAAACAAAAATCGAAAATCTAATTTCCTATGGAGCACATTTTAACGATTAGTGAATGAAGATTTAGTTAAGATAACGGGCAGAGCACTTTTTTTAATTTGAAGAGCAATATTTTGCTTTATTTAGTGAGATTATGGCGGTAATTTGTCCCCTGCGGGACAAAACAAAACAAACAGCTTACTTTTCCCTGTCATTATCGCATATCCTTACTATCAGTTACTACTATTTAACATATATTTTGTATATTTAATAGCAATCTGTATTAAAACATTCGCTTTGGGAGTTTGCGAAGTCTCTGAAGTAACAGGAAAACCAAATACTCGCGGGGAAAAATTGTCTCCTAAGTTACTGTAAAAATAATAAAATATTCGTAATTAAACTAACATCGGTAACTCTAAAGCTTTTGATCAATGATCTAATAATACTTTGGGGTAAAAATAAAGTCCAATAATTATTTCCAAAACCAATATTTATTAAATTTGTGTTCGGGACAAACTTGGGTACAAAGAATAGTTGATTGACCCATATATTTGTTACTTACATTAATCATCCTATTAATAGGCAAAAGTTGTACAATCTTTGTAAATTTGTAATTTGAAATAACCAATCACAGTGTAGCGTTGGAATACGTCAGGCATGACATCACGCCCATGTTTAAAGATGGCGTCTCTGCTTTCTCCACTTCACCACGACGAATCGCGATTACATAATTACTATCAGCGTATTGATATTTTCTTTCCCACATAAATAAAGTTTACACTGAAATGCATGAAGTTCATGCGTCAAAATTTATCAGAGAGTTTGTAAAACCTCGGTTTTTACATAATTTCGGCTGTGCAGTCACGCGCTCACTACTCAACAAGTAGGAGACAATGACGTTGCACGTGCTGTCATTGTTGTCCAGACAGGATTATTGGTATTGGCTGTTGGAAATTCGTTATTCTTATTGTTGAAACTGATAAATCAAGTTTTTATTTTATTTTATTTTTAAAAAAATTTAGCTTAGTCATTCAAATTATATGTGGGCTATTGCGAAGGTTATGGCTTTTAAAAAATGAGCTTAGAACATGTTTTTCATCTAGTGTTTTTCAAAAATTTCAAGATTTTCAAAAATGTGGCATTTGGTTTACTTCCGTTAATATTGCCTCAATTTTGACGAGCCTATTCTTTTAGGGCAGCAGGTTGCCATTATGTTTCAAAATGAGAAACCCCAGCGCTGGCTACTATGAAAGCGGTAAATAAAGTTTTTTTTTTTTTCTTTTAACATTATTATAATATTATTTTAACAAATAAGCCGATATTCAAATTACATATGGGCTGTTGTAGAAGTAAATGGCTTCTAAAAAAATTAGCTTAGAACATGTTTTTCACTCTTGTGTTTTTCAAAAATGTTGAATTTGTTTTACTTCGTGAATATTTCATGGGTCGCATCTAGTTAATATAATTTATATACAATAACGATTTTTCATAATTTAAATAAATAAGCAACAGTATAAATATAACAGTTTTTAAACAGCAAGTAGTTTTACATATCGTTACAGTTAAAATATAATATAGTTTATTATTATTATTGTAATATATAACCAAGAAATGAAATCTGTGCATTTGCACTGAAAATGGAAAAGGAAAATATATCGGGGTTATTCCACGTCAAGTCATCCAGGCCATGTCACCCACTACCTAGTTGAGAACTGAGATTTTGTGTAATGCTATTATACTTAATTTCATGAACTTTTGCCAATTTTTATTGCTTTATATACATTCTGTTGGTAATAATAGCAGAAAGTTTGATGCAATGTGGTACTTCAAAGCGAATTGTGAAAATTTGAAAATTGGCTGCAGTTTTTAAATGGAAACAAGTAGGCTGACAATTTTTTCCCTGAAATTGCATTGTGACATGTAGTTTACGAAAACATAAAAGAATTGGCAATATAAATTTTTTTTTTTTTTTGGTTAAATTAAAAAAAATGTTTGGACACTTGCTCCACTCTGAAAATCCTTGAAAAAATTAGAAAGTGATTTACAAATAGTAAAGTTTCATCACAAAAAAAATCAGCTTTGAGAAATGAATGGTACTCTCAAAAGAAATTCGTGGAAGAATTGGCCATATAAAATTTTGTAGATTAATTTTTTTTGTTAAATTAAAAAAAAAGGACACTTGCCCTCCCCTCTGAAAATAATTAGAAACTGATCTGCAAATAGTAAATTTGCATGACAAAAAAAAAATCAATTTTGAGAAATGAATGGTACTCATAAAAAAAAATTCGTGAAAGAATTGGCCATATAAAATTTTGTAGATTAATTTTTTTTCGGTTAAATTAAAAAAAAAATTTGGACACTTGCCCCCCTCTGAAAATCATTGAAAAAATTAGAAAGTGATTTACAAATAGTAAAGTTTCCTCACAAAAAAAAAATAAAAAAAATCAGTTTTGAGAAATGAATGGTACTCATAAAAAAAATTCGTCGGGAATTTTGAGAACATTTCCATTCAGCCATTAACATTCCCACAATATCCTTAGAAATACTGTTAACTATTAGTGAGTCGCAGAATTTTGATAGAGTGGTGATTTGAACATTTAAAGTCATTCTATCTGTTGATACTCATTGACTGTACTGAACCATCTCATCAGGATCATAGTCTTCTATTTCATTTTTTTAGTGTGTTTGAAGTAAAGAACTGGGGGGGGGGGGCATTTTTTGCACAGACGGAGCATACAGGCTCGGTTATTTATATCACGTTACTCTTTTCATCAGATCATGGTATGTTACTTTAATAGAAATGGAATTTAGAAGCAATTAATTACATTTTTGACTGTAATTGTAGACACATGCGGTAGTTGTTCCTGATGATCCTACGAGTATACACTGTTTCGGTCGAAGAGATTCAAATTTTGAAAATCTTACTTTGTCTTCAGGATACTACTTTTTATAGAGAGAATACATTTCAGCTAAATTACTTGAAACAAGACGCTTCTGTTCATATGTATTTTTATGGTGCTCATTTTACAGGTGACATGATAGTCAGAAATTATCAATTTAATTTTTTTTTTTTTTAATATAGCGTTTTTTCTACACTTCCCATCATTTCTACAAATTGATTTTTTTTGTGTGACATAAAGAAGGATTTATAATAATATTGAAAAATTTTAAAAGGAATCTATGATGGAGCAATACCTTAAAAAATATATAATGCCCATGTATCGAATTTATTTGAAAAAAAATATTTACATTTTTTTTTTCTAAACAAAAACTTATGATTATTCAATAAAAGGAGCATGAACATAAAAATATAAACATTCCTCTTTAATTTAAAAAAAAAATCAAGGTTCTACTGCAAAAACTGTAGGAACTATTGCATTTTTAAATTATCAAGGAGCTCGTCCATGGAGCACCCGAGTTCCAAGATCCATATAACTTCTTGAGACCATTACTGAAAAATTACTTAACCTGCAACATTTAAATTTTGGAAATGTTCATATATCTAGGTAAACTTCAATAATACAAAATTTCAAAGTTTTCTGTGAGGGTGGAAGACATTTCCTAAAATTTCTGGATGATTTGATATGGAATGACTCATCGTATATTTAAATTGTCCTCCTCGATGGTATCTTCACCTTGTCGCGGTGAGGGGGCTTGTGTGTTCCAGCGACCCCGAGAGCTATGCCGGCGGTAGCATTGCTACTGGCAGGGACACCCTAGCCGGACAGGTCTTCGTGGGGTAGGGGCCAGACTAAGAAAGATACCTAGGAGAAGGAAAACTCTGATATCAAACCCTAATATCGGGCAGCAGCAAGTATCAGTACTGGCATGGAGCCGAAGATGAATAACATCGGAAGGGTTCATGACTGGAAAATTACAGGCATGGTTGGAGCAACTTTAATGGCTGTATCACTGCGATGCAGAAGGCAACGGGAAACCACTGCATTAATATCCCTTGTAAATTAACATGAACCACACACAACAGAACATGGCCCCTAGTCTCCGTCAGACCTTAAATGGTCAAGGGGTGCTAAGAATCTGCGGAAAGACCACTTTTGTGGGTACCTGGAATGTCCGAAGTTTATACCAAAAAGGGAAAATACACAACGTGATCAAAGAAATGAAAGAACATAAAATTGATATCCTTGGAGTTAGCGAGGTGAGATGGACCAACTCAGGCAAAACTACTGTTAACAACTACACCATGTGGTACTCAGGAGGCGATACACATACCAGTGGAGTTGGAATTATTCTGTCTAATGGACTGGCTAATGCAGTTGAAGGATTTATCGCTCACTCAGACAGAATTATGATGATAAGAATTAATACACGACCAATTAAGACTAACATAATACAGGTATATGCACCAACAACAGACTCAAGTGACCAAGAGATCAATGAATTTTATGAGGAAATTGAAAGCATCTTAGAATCAACCAAACCTCATGAGATAATCATTATCATGGGCGACTGGAACGCTAAAGTTGGCAAGGGAAGTCATTCAGATATAGTTGGACACTTTGGTCTTGGAACAAGAAATGATCGTGGAGAGAAACTGATTGAATTTTGCAGTCAACACAACTTAATGATAACAAACACATGGTGTCAACAACCAGCTAGAAGACTATATACTTGGACTTCACCAGCTGACAATAGTACTAATATAATAAGAAATCAAATAGATTTTATACTAATCAACAAAAGATTCAGGAACACGATAATTAGAACAAAAACATACCCAGGTGCAGATTGTGGATCAGACCATAACCTTCTGACAACTAAAATCAGGATGAAATTAAAAACAATTAAAAAGAAAACAAAATATAAAAAACTTGATACCGTGAAACTCAAGAACAAGGATGTAGCTACAAAATTTCAAACTGAAGTGAAACAAAGATTTAATAAAGAACACCGAAATGAAAGGATAGAGGAGGTCGATGACCAATGGAGGCACATGAAAACCATCATAACAGAAACAGCTGAAAAAATTGTTGGATTTAAAGCTAAACAAACTAATAAACCTTGGATGAATGAAGATATCTTTGCCCTCATGGATGAACGTAAATCATATAAGAACAAAAACATACAGAGATACAAAGAAATACACAAAAAGATCCAAAATGAAATTGTAAGAGCTAAAGAAGAATGGTTAACAACTAAGTGTGAAGAAATAGAACAACTGCAAAAAAGCCATAATGACAGAGAACTTCACAAAAAAATAAGAGAAATGACCTGTAAATACCCAAGCAAGTCTGGATGTATTCAAACCAAGGATGGGAAAGTTACAGCAGACACCAACGAGATAAAAGAGGTTTGGGAGGAATATATCCAAGAGCTCTACAATGACCAGAGGAGCATCAATACCTCTATTGCAGATGCAGAAGGCCCAGAGATATTGAAGGAGGAAGTGAGATATGCACTTAAATATATGAAGGACAACAAAGCAACAGGTCCAGATGAATTACCAATTGAACTGATAAAGCATCTGGACGAGGAAGGAATTAAGGAAATTACCCATTTGTTAAACATTATCTATGAGACTGGAAAAGCACCTGAGGAAATGAACACATCAATAATTATACCCATACCCAAAAAACCCAAAACCCAAAAACCTACGGAACACAGAACCTTGAGCTTAATCAATCATATAAGTAAGCTATTATTGAAGATTATTCATAACAGAATATATGCAAAAGTAAATAGCAGAATTGGCAACACTCAGTTTGGATTCAGATGTGGAGTTGGAACAAGAGAAGCAATCTTCTCCCTGACACAAATAGCGGAAAAATCAATAGAAATGAATATCCCACTCTACCTTTGCTTTATTGACTACGAAAAAGCCTTTGACAATATCAAACATGATCTTCTAATGGAAATACTTATGAAAACAGGAATAGACACAAAGGACATACGAATAATACAAGATGCTTATTGGAACCAAAAGACTAGAGTTCAAGTGGGAGATGAACAAACTAATTGGATACAGATAAAGAAAGGTGTACGGCAGGGTTGTGTCCTTTCTCCAATTTTATATAATCTATACTCTGAGATATTGACAAAAGAGGCATTAGAGGAGCAGAAGGAGGGAATCAAAATAAACGGAGTAACAATAAATAATTTAAGATATGCTGACGATACCGTGCTGATAGCAACATCTTCCACAGACCTCCAAAACCTCATTAATGCAATTGTTAATAAAAGCAAGGAAATGGGACTCAAGTTGAATACAAAAAAGACAAAAACAATGTGCATCAACAAAACCCAGATCCAAATGAAAATTAAATGTGATGACAGAGATTTAGAACAAGTCAATAACTTTCGCTACCTGGGTAGGCATTTTTATTCAGATAATGACCAAGATAAAGATATAAAAAACAGAATTATACAAGCAAAATTAAAATTTAATGAAATGAAATCAGTATTATGCCAAAAGAAACTCAACCTTGGAATAAGGAAAAGGGCGTGGAAATGTTATATTTGGCCAATTCTTTTATACGGATGTGAATCATGGACTCTCAAAAAGGGAATTAAACAAAGATTAGAGGCATTTGAAATGTGGTCATTAAGAAGAATGTTAAAGATAAGTTGGACCAGCAGGACATCAAATGAAAGAGTACTTCATCTTGCTAACTACAAGAGAATTATCATCAAACTTATACACCAAAGAAAACTTGTCTATTGTGGGCACATACAGAGAGATGTCAAATATGAGATACCTAAATTGACACTTGAGGGAAAGATAGAAGGGAAGAGAAGCGTTGGGAGAAGAAGAAGAAGATGGATGGATGACCTGCGTGAGTGGACTGGACTTAATGCTCAGGACATCATACATGTTTCAAGAGATAGAGATCTGTGGTACATGCTGATCGCCAACCTCCCTGTGGGAGAAGGCACCTAAGGAAGGAAGGATGTTGTTTAAACTCTTTTAAGAGTCTGGATCCAATATTCAAATGATACAGAAACCTAATTAGGAAAATTTAAACACTTAATTCATTTGTTTATATATAAACTTAGTTCATGGCATCAAGTGTCGTCTTTTGACAGAATCTGCAAGAAGTCTATTCCAGTTCTTCCGGTCAAGGGTCCATACCTCTTCCAGACGTCTATCCCTCATTGCTTTTTTAATATCGTCCATCATGGTCTTCCTTGTTCCCTTTTTTGATTTGTTTTGTAATCAAAAGCGATTTTGGGTAGTCTTTCATCACTCATTCTTTCAACATGACCAAACCAAATTAATTGTTTTCTTTGAAGATCGTCCAAAATGTTTGCTTTTATTTTCATCATTTCTTTGATTCTTTCATTTCTTATTCTTTCTATTCTTTATATCCCTGCATGATCTTCTTAGGGCATCCATTTCCACTGCTTCAGTTTCTTTCTTTCTGTCTCCGTAATTCTCAATCCCTCTGCCCCATATAACAAAATGCTCTTTACAATAGAATTGTGTATATTATACTTTCTTTTTCTAGAGACCTCTACACTCCACCAAATAGAATTTCATAGTTTTATAGCCTTCATTCCATGACAAATTCTGTTTTTAATTTCTTGTGAGTCTCTGCCTTCTCTATTAATGTCTACTTCAAAGTACCTATAATGCTCACAGCTTTCTATTTTTATTTTTAATTCCTTTGTTTAATTAAAAATAAAACTGTATTTTTTTTGAAAATGCCTTCTGACAAATGATTTGTTGGGAGACATAACAGTTGAATAATTTTTTGGGACAAAAATTTGGATATATTAGCGGGTATTATATTGAACGCAAATAAAATGAATTTCAATAATAATGAATAAATAATAACATGAAAATATAAATCTTATCTGTTTGGCGATTTTATATAAAAAGTTTCAGATTTTTATGAGAAGTGGTTTAAAAGATATGGGCGGTGAAATCCATCAGTACTTTCGAGTACTTAATGAATCACCCGGTATACAAACAATCATAGACCTGCTCGAAAAAATTTTGTTGCCAAGTAAATATTGATCGTTTTTCTCATATTTTAATGTTAATTTTATTATTTATTTAATCTGTATTTGTAACATTAATTATTTTTTTCATTTTAAAAAAATTAAAAATCAGAGAAAACGGAGGTGTAACTTTTCAATAAGCAAGAGAAGCCGGAGCAACTTTCTTAAACTAGGCAATTCTCCCGATCTTAATGTTGTGTGAACATGTTGGTTCAATAATAAAGGATTAAATAGAGTCCCTAATGTTCAAAGAATTATTTCGGCATCATTATTTACTGGAAAGGTTGAAGGTTGCAAAAGAAAAATTTTTGGTAAAAAATTAGGAAAAAATTTAAAATACTTACTATTAAAGAAAAAATTACTTATAAAATAATTATGAATAACATAATGTCAGTAGGGAAAAAATAATGAAAAGATAACTAGATACAATTTATTAAAAATCTTTCAAATCAATAAATTGAATAATAATATTGGTCTAGGATTAGAAAACTACATATAAATTATTCAGTCAAATTAATTGGAAAAAGTATAATTCTGAAACACTAAAAAGTATTAAATATGTTAAACTTGATTAATCGCTGACATAAATGATGAGAATATTACTCTAATTTTTAACTTTTGTTAAGTTTCTTTTCTTTTGTATTTGATAATTAACAAAGTTAATTAATCTACAGTCAATAATTATATATTA
>JAFIDM010120974.1:20287-41537 GCA_023159025.1 Thereuonema tuberculata | reverse complement strand
TTTGCAAATTTACTTTATTTGTGAAGAAAAGAAAACAAGAGCGGCACATGAATAATCAAAATTACCTTTCCGATTCAATTATGAGGAGAAGGATGTTTTTGATGATTTTATCTCCCCATAAATTGAATCGGAAAGGTAATTTTGATTATTCATGTGCCGTTCTTGTTTTCTTTTCTTTTCGTTAATTCTCTCGGCACATTAAACTTTTCTAATTACTTTATTTGTATTTGCTTTCCCTATCTTCTTTTGTATCAGCAGGAATTACATACAGTGAGCCTATTACGTCTTCATAGATAAATATAGACAAATAATAGATTAAAAAGTATCTGTTTTTTTAAAAAAAGAAAGAACTCAGCCGCATAAAAGTAGGATTTACACTGAGATAGGATTTAGGGCTATAAAAGGTCAAGGATTGATGTCATTTCCCCTTTATTAGTAAAAGGTGTTTTTCATGATTTTAAGCGTTTCCAGTTTTACTAATAAGCATTCATGTGAAATAGAAATAGAAAAGAGTCTTAGATAATGATTATGATCACATCATTATTTATTGAACGGTGAAAAAATTATAAAAAAAAAGGTAGATACAATTATTAAAAAAAAAACTATGTAAAAATTAAGTAAATTCAACATTGATTCACTTAATCTTGGAACTAGTGTTTTGTTTATTTCTCTGCTTTTAAATTAACACAGATAATAGACAAGAGAAAGCCTGAAGAGACAAAACAGAGTAAGACAAAAGAAGTGAGTTAAATATAATGCTTTAGTCACGTGATTAATTAATTAATTAGGATACTAATTAAACAATTGCTTTATTAAGATCAAAATCTTATATTTGCTCGAGTGATGGAAATCTCTTTACTTCTAATCCTGAATTTCTGAACCAAGGAATAATTCAAGAAATGCTTGAAATGGAGCTCATGTAACATGTATACAGTAATATGTATACAGGATGAATAGTTTCTGGAAAGTATATATTTGAATAATTTAAAAGTACAATGTATCTGAATACTTGTGATATTTTGTTTTTCTCTGTCTTTAGTTTTGTTTTCGTTCAAAGAGTTAGATCTGCAAATGAATAAGAGAAAATTCTTACAGCCAACTCGAAGTAAGGCTTGTGTGTTACGTGACGGACTAAGGTTCCACTAATTAACATAGATACATCTGTATTTAACAACATGATATTTGGATAACAATTGTAACAGTATAGAAGTAATGAAGAACCTTGAAAAATCCTCTTCAGTTTTTTAGATTGTTTGAATTAATGAAAAGAGCTTTGGAAATATCAGCAAAGATGGAGACACACAAACTTTATGTTTGACGAAATAAAATGGAAGTTTCTTATTGGTCAAATTTAAATTACAGATAATAGAGAGAAGGATTTTAATATTTCAAATTTTACAAGTTTTTTTTTAGTTGCTTTTAAATTTTACTTTAAAGGAAAAAAATTACACAAACTATTTAATTAATTAAGCTTAAATGAATAATCATAAAGAAATTTCAAGCAACACATTCTGAAAATATTTTTGTAAAATAGATTTCTTCGTAAACCGTTTGCTAATAGATTCGGATTTTGAAGATCAATTTGTTGGGTTTTCCTGAGAGCGATGTTCACGAAGCCAAGAATATCCTAATACATCCTAATATATCTTAATACATCCATCCTCTCTACATGCTCCTTCAATGATCAATGCTACGAATGTGAAGTGTATTCTTATCCATGAAATTACAATGATTCCATTTCAACTGCTCTAATTTTCCTGATTTTTTGTTTTTTATGGTCCAACATTCACAAGTAGACCAAGTATTAAGAATCTTTTCGTCAGTGTTTTCCTGCAGTTCCGCAGAAAAACCTGAATTATCGTTATTGATCTTCATCATTGTCATTCATGATATAGTAGTTTATGTACTTAAAAGTGTTTCTTGTTTTTTTTCTGTTTGAATTAATTCTCATTGGTTAATCAAATATCATCAATCAAATATCATCAGTTCATTTTCGGAAATCGAAATTTGAAGATAATCTCAATCCCGAAGATAGTTATTATTTATCAGTTCTATGTTTATTCACGGAAGGTCAGAAGAGTTAAATAATTAGTTATTATTCCTATTTTATCAGCTGTTAAATCGGGAGATCTAAAATGTTGGATTTGCTAAACACCATCGTTCATAGTTAATGGCTGTCAAATTTCTCTCATGTTCAATTAAGGTCATTTCCCAACTGTTCACTCCCTAAAAATTAACTATTCAGTTAATGAATACATTAAAGAACGAAAAACCTAATGAATGCTGAATGTATTTAGAAAAATAGATCGGAAAATAGATCGGAAAATAGATCGGAAAAACTGTAGATCTTCTGAAAATCTTTATAGAGCATAAAAGATTCTTGCAGATCATAAAGAAAAGGACAGCGATCTTTAAAAATAGTTCTTTCTTTCTTTCCCTTTTTTTCTGAATCATGTATTTTAATTTGAATAATTGGAAAATAAATTGAAGAAAGAACTGGATATTACTAATTAAATGGAATTTAATAATAAACTGAATTTTACGTTTGCAAAAGCAAACATTTATATATATCTATCTATTAGGCTAATATTTGAAGTTCAGAGTCTAATAACCACTGACCTTAAGTTAGAATTGAAAAAGAGCACTTGAGTTTAATATATCTTTCAGAGAATAATTTTGGGCCAAGAGTTTCTTTGTATTTAAGCTGCCGATTTACTCTTAAACGTTATAAATGTTTAGTTTAATGAGAACTTAGTTTATTTTCAGACTGAAAAGCTTTTCCCTTTAGTTTGTTTCCTTGTGTCGAAGACTGTATTGTTTTGTGTTTCTGTTAAATGTGAAAGTAATTTTATGAATTTCGTGAGAAGTGATTATCAATGAGAATCTGTTTTACAATAAGAAATAATCTCAACCCACATTCCAAGAAAGTTCTCCTCTATTGGTCAGTGGTGGCGAAGGTGCGAAAGTGGGGTTTAATGAGGGCACTGCAGGAAGTGAATGGTACGACAGGGGGTAACACAAGACAAATGCATTAACACTCCGACTATAAAAACACCGACACCAACGTACAGTCTATTATTCTAAGAAAGAATTCGCTATGGCACCAATGAAGGTAAGTCAGGATTTTCTCTCTGCTGTTCAGATTCAAAGCAAAAGAAATGTCTGTGGGCGAAGATTGCTTTTAGGAAATCAATTGTTATCTCCAATTTTTTATTGTTTTGAACCGTGTAATAACATTATAGTTCAAAAGGAATTGATTTGATCTGATTGGGAATGGGTTCGTGGGTGGAATTGGATTCATCATGAAGTAATTATTTCAGTTTTTTGTCTCAACTGAATTGAATCAAAGAGACTTTTATCCAAGAGAAATTTCCTTAAATTTTAACATATGAAGTTATCAACACTGCAATAAAGCAAATCGATAAAAAAATAGGATTTTAAATTTCTTGAATACAATTTAAATTAATAAATCGTTATATAACTTTCGAGTACATCAATGGCCTTTTAAATAAAATTATCTACAATTTTAATTAATCGATACGATTATTGTGATAATCGATATATTGAATATGTTTCACTGAATTTTAGGAAACGATTTCTTCTTCAATTAGCAAATGTTTTCGATCGTCTACGAAAGTTCGGAAGTAAAAGGATTTGAAACATAATCAATTAAATATGTTCAGTAATTATCTAAATAACATAAATAACACTTTTATGCTGTTCTGCAGTAAATGACACTCTGGTTGTTAATATCAACAGTGAAGTAGCCAATATTGCTATTCTTGTAATGAATGACAAATGGAATGATAAACTTTGCCATCTGTCTGAAGACAAATCCCTGATTGAAGCAACTGGAAAGAAAAGATCCGATCAGTTTCTTATTGAATTCATCTGAATTCTGAATTGCAATAAAACAAACCGACCCATTCGAATAACTAAAGAATAAGTTACTGATACTAAATAAGTAACATAAAAAGCTTTTTCATTTTCATACTTCATTTCTACTTTAATTTTTATTTCTGTTAATTTTTTTGTGAGAAAAAGCTAAAATAAAGCTAATATTTTGGGAAAATCTAAGATTTTAAATAAAGTCATTAAGTAATTTACATTAATAAAAAAAATAGAGCATTTACGTTTATACGAATTATAATGATATTAAAAAATCAGAGTTGTTTTAGAATTCTACAACAATAACAAGATTTACTAATTAAAGATTGAAATTTTATTTTTATATTATAATTTTTAGATAAAAAAAGTACTTTTTTTCAATCTTGTTTTCTTTTAAACATTAGTTGCTGCAATTTACAACAGATATCATTTTTGTGAATTCTGAGTTGTATAAAAACCAATAAACATTAATTACTCATATCAGGCTTAAAAAATTATGATTAAGATAGAAATGAAGTTAGAACTTAATCAATGCGACTCTATTTCCTTGTAGACTGTTCTGATTGTGTTGATGCTGTTCTTGGGTTCTGTATTCTGTGACGATGATTTACAAGCAGAAGAAAGCTATGTTTCACCTTCCCATTACGGAGCTCATGGCCATGATGGATATGTCTATGGTCAAGAAGGCTATGGATACTACGGCCCATTTAAATATGGTTACTATGGACCTTATGGATCCCATGTGGATGTTGATGTGAAAGGACCTTATGCTGAATATTATGGCTATGGATTTAAGGCTGGTGGAGGTGGACATGGACATGGACATGGATATGGACACGGCAAATACTGAACAGGTAAACGAGATTCTTTCATTGCAAAATATAAAGTGTTTTCTTAATGAAAAAAAAAAAATAATACGTTTTCCGATAACGACAACAACGGTTGTCCTTACAAATTTGTAGATTTTATTTATTTATAACAATGTCATACTAAACAGCCCTACTAGGTAAATTCTCCCTATCAATCGGCTCTGGAGATTAACAATCTGCATAACATGGTTTATATAATGTAATCTACATTATGTTTTTACTAATCTAAAAACTTTAAATGAATATTTCTAAATACATGGACTTTATATGTGAAGTAGCAGATACCCATTCACACCTCTATGCAGTGGAGTGCGCACGGAATAAGAAAACCTTTCTTAAAGCACTGACGTGTCTGTAACTTATTATTTTGGAAAGTGATCTTTGAAACAATTTATTTACAATATATCAGGCCTACATCTGAATGGACCTTTTCACAACTTCCTTAGGCCCCTAAACGTTAATACTGGGTGCCTGTATGTATGTATAGAATATACACATGGGCTTAGATAAATATATGTGGATGTTCACAGACGTACTACAGACATATACATGAAAGCTATGAAAGTAAGAGGGAAATATATATGTTAATTAATGCATTACTATTTGCTAACTTATTAATCTGAATCTATCGATTTTATTCAAGTCCGATATTACAATTAATAAATACGCCTTACGTCTTTCAATGTCTTATGAAAGAGAATATTTTGATTATTTTCTGACTAAAAACTGCCCAAACGAACTTAAAATTAAGAGGAAAAAAATCAGAGCAACTTCAAGACAAAATTCGTGAATTTGGGGAGAATTCGGGGGTGGGGGAGTGCGGTTAAAGAGGAAATCTCAAACTCTATCTTGCCAAACCAACCACGTAACTTAAACTCTAAATCTTACAACTCTTTATTTGCTCTTCATTCATTCAATAAATATATTTGGATGCTTGCATGTAATAAATAGTTTTCTAAACGAAAAAAATTAAATTTATTAATTAAAAATTTAAAAGTAAACTTACCATTCCTAAATATTTTACAGTATTGCATGATTTACTATTTTAGTTTCAATTTTAAATTCAGTTTTTTTTTTTTTTATCAGTTGGATTTATTTAAACAATCAACTGCAATTAGTCTAAATATGTAGATTGATCAGAAGAAACGTTTATAAAGCTTGTGTCCGAAAAGCAACCCTTCAGTGAAAGAAATTGTGATGATGCCCCTAAAGAGCACAGATACACTGTTTTTCTACAATGTCACCTTGACGATTGAGGAACTTGTCATAATGTTTTATCAGTTTGTCCATCCCACCCACATAAAGTCAGTGCCCTGTTGTTGTAGCCACTTTTTTTTGCCTTACGTTGGACTTCTTTGCATGTAAAGCGTCGACTGACAAATACTCTTTTAAAGCAGGAAACAGAAAAAAAATCACTTGGATCCAATTCCGGACTGTATGGCGGATGTCCAAAAAATTCCCAGTAGAAACCGTGTTCAAGTTCTGGATGTTCACTGCAATGTGTGGTCGGACACTGCCATGAAGGCGGATCATACCGTCGTTCAGAAGATAGGACATTTGCGGAATTTCTTTAAGATTTCAATATAGAAAAATTATCCTAGAGACTCGCCATTTTGAAATGACAACGCGCAACTCCAATGACACACAAGAAGACCATACGGCATTTATCTGTACCATCGTATATTTCAGCACTTGCTGGCAAACTCATAAATTTAATTTCTAACGGTTGTAAAATTCCATTCTACAGTTTCGACCATTCTATAGTTTCAGTTGGTTAAATTTATCTCTTTTATCTGATTCTCCGATTGCATAATTAGTTTTCATTTATCTCTGACACCAGTTAATCATTTCTTATCAAATCATGCAAAAAGAAAAAATGCTTGTCAAATTTAAAGTCGTTTCTTCTTTTTCTTTATTAATCGTTTTAAAGAATAAATTTTCATTTTGATCGAGCGATGGCGCCACTGAACAATCACACTTGTTATGTAGAGCAGTGGCTCTGATATAACCTTCACCTAAATGGTGAAAATTTAAAATTTTAATAAAAAAATAAGTAAAATTTCTCTTTTTTCCTCAGTGCTTTAAAAAAATTAGAAGATCGTCAACAATATGTTCATTATTACAAAGAAGCTTTAATTAAATAGATAAATATTTTATAAGCAATAATAAAAAAAAAAGACGAAAAGAAGAGTCAATCTCTTTTTTATATAAAGAATATTTTATAAAACAGTTGAAAAACAAAAATGGTTTAAAAATTAAATAAAAAGATTTTAATCATTAGATTTTAACTTTAAATGAAATACAATTTTGTTAAAACTCAACTTCATGTACAGATTGTGGATGAATAAAAATAGTTTTCCATTCAACAAAAATCGTATTATATCAATCATGAACGAAATAAATAGGTTTATTTTAGGCACATCGATGAAAGGTTTTCGAATACAGAAGTACAAGAGAAACAGATCACTGAAGAGTAATACATTGCTGAATTCATCTATGATTGGAAGGAGGTGATCACTACAATAGGTCAGAGAAAAAGTCAAGGGGGAGGGGGAAAACTGGCATCCAGAGGAGATTGATGAAGGTTGTAATCTTTCCCATAAAAACAGTGATCATTTTGTTTTGGTTTATTGATATAAGCCACTGATTTTTCTTTTATATTATTCATAATATAAATGGCTAAAAATAATATTTAAAGTTACAGAGTATACCTATGTAAATCTCAGCAACTAACCATCACTAATGCGATGTAGAAACAAAGTTTTCATTTTTCAGATTTTGGCCAAATATTGATCCTTCTGTTGTTTTGAGATTGATTTCTTAAACAGACTTATTTGATTTCTTTTCAATTCGAGCTTCAAGGTCTTCATTAACCCCTATTATAAAACTAGCTTACAACTCAAAATATTCACGACTTCTTTCCACCAGATCAAATCTGTTGCTTTCACAGTTGGGTTTTGAAAGAGACCTGAATTAGTCTTCATCTGAACGTTTTTCTAATGTTTTCTGATTGGTTTAACTGGTCTGAAGACATTCCTTTGGGATCGAATTCCATTTCTCAAAGTCGAATTGAAGATTTCTTACGTTCATTCTCTTCTAAAAGGATTTGTATGGAAGTTTTTAAAAGTTTTTAAAGTTTTAGAAAGATGATGAGTTTATATAATTTAAATATCTGAAGAACATGGAGAGAAAGGAATTAAAATATAAATGAAGAAATCATCAATAATCTTGGATAGTTTAAATCAGCAAAGAGTTTTTTTCTGGCAAGATCCCTTCATTTCTCAACTTTAAAATTTTCTTTGGAACTCGTAGAACTGTTCATCTTCCGTCGTTATGTTAACTTCAAAAAAAAACTTACAATACAGATTCTACCAGCTGGTGACACAAATGTTCCTGTTTTATACTATTTGTAATTTAGAGACTCTGTAAACAAGAAAGATAATGTTGTTACAACAAAAGTTTCACGGAACTTTATTTCAAAACAACATTAAACCTGGGAAATCAGATTTTAGCCTTAAAAAGGTTTATAGATCCTACAGGACTTTTGTATTTAATAGCCAAGGAAATTGACTCAAAATAAATTCCAGAATGCAGCGAAATTGAACTCATGTTATATACTTGATAGAATTTAAACATTTTAATTTGGATACTAATATATTCGGTGGAATATCTGCTTTACCAATTGTTCTTTCGTTAAACATTAAGTAGATATGATAGTAAAATATACTTTTTTTGCTTCATGTTGTAATCGAGTGGAAAATAGAAGAAGAAAAAGAATTGAATATGCCAAAGAAAGAAATATGTAGGAAAAGAAATTTCGGATGATGAGATAAGCTGACAAAACATGGCATAATGATAGAATTAATGTGCACAGGATAACAACATATATATATTACAAGACATACGTAAATTAAAATTGACTGAGCTGTCTTTTGAACTGGAAATCCTAGATTCCGGGTTTCAACCATCATTAGTTGATTCAGTCTAATTTTCGTAAAAAAAAAGTTTTATTGTTATGTTTGGGCCGAGAACAGCAAATCTGAAATTGGTTTTCAAGACATTTTTTTTTGCAAATTGCTAAAGATCATTCTTCACCGACAATCAGTCAAGGCTAGAGTTAACTTAGCGGTGCTTAGATTTACAGAAATGGAATATAGAAGAGCTGCCGATGGAAAAAAAATGGGAACGACTGATCACTTCTGGACCTATTAGAAGGAACCTTCCCCGATCTACATCAGTGACAGTTTTCCGCAGTACAACCGGCCCTGATTATCTGGCGTCTCATCTACATAAAATAGGCGTCCTTCCATCTGAAGAATGTACTCTGTGCAGCCAACCCCCTATGAATATGGAGCATCTGTAAAGAATTGGAGGAAATTCGAAATTCGACTGGACTCTTATCTTTTGGCTCATCTCTACTCAGCCCGGCGCTTGATGGCAGAAATGCCAAGAGCTGGCGTTGGCTAATCAATCAAAATCAATTCTTCACCGAAATTGTCAATTCATAGAGTATTTGACTGCAGTTTGCTCTGATATCACAATTACCTATATTTCTTTCTGTTTGCTTGTTTTTGTAATTAAAATTGTAAAACTGCAATACACTGTAAAAATACTACAACACTTCGCTGGGGTTTACGAAGAAATTCTAGAAGAACACCATAAACTTCCTAATAAATATTGGAGTTTAACTCTTAGAATGTTATTTAATCTGTGAAAGAACATCTTTTCTCTTTCAAAATAATTCATAGAGAAATTGTGTAAGAATGGATTTACGGAATTGATTAACATAAATAAATGCGAACCCAGTGTTTGAACACAAGATCTACAATTATTAATAGATTGTAATTGAAAAAAAAAATCTTTCGTAATTCTACACAACAGAAAAAGCGTAATTAATTCCAGTGACTAGTTTATTAATGTTAAGCAACTTCTACTTCGACTGGTCCTTTTAACCAAATATAGTAAAAGCTCGTTTAGTAAACAGAATAATGAACACAACGCTGAATGTGAAAGAATGAAATTAAACTTTCTGAAATGAAAGAGACACAATTGGAAAACAAACTTCTAAATAAAGTGGGGTTGTTTAAGTATATTTCGAACGCCTCAGTTTCGTCTATTTACTATATCAATAAATAAAAATAAAATAAAATAAAAAAATTAAAACCATTAATAAATTGGTATATTTCTTTTTTTAGGTGCTGAAGATCTCCAAAGACACACAACAAAGCCATCGAAAGTAATAATATTGTCTGTAAAATATTGTTTTTAAAATAAAACTGTTTTCTATAAAAGAAGGTTATGCATTTTTTTTTTACTATTATTATTGAAATTGAATGAGTAAGCAATTAATTTTATAAAAGACAAGTAATTACGCCTATTTGTAATTCCCAATTAAATATTCATGCAAATATTAAAGTGATATAAAAGCTATAGAAGAATTCAATACAAATGAGAAAATAAAATCGGAGTATATCTGAGGAACGAAGCTGACTAGGTTTCACTCCATCTCCACCAGAGGGCGACTGATACTGGAGCAAATTGTTCTAATAAGGAATCTTCAAAAGGCGAGCTTTTCTTTAATGTTTTATTCGTTTCGATGAAGTGACTGTCACTTGTAAGATAACAATATTACTATTACAGATCTTTTCACCTGTTTGGAAACAAACTATCCAAGATTTATTAAACTTAAAATTTAATAATCACAATAATTACACGTTGTGATATTTATGATTATTGAAAACCACTTTTTCTAGGAGCCAAAATTTTAATTTCAGCTGAGGACATTTATGAAATCTTAACGATTTTAACATAAACTGGATTAAAAAAAGAAATCTCTGTAATAAACATAATTCTGATATAATAAATTTTCATGACAATAATAATTTTATATAAATTGTTTTAATATCGGAATTTAAAAGTTGATATCTGGGCTTCCCCCCCCCCCCTCTATGGTTACTTAAGTATCTGACTATTAACTGTTACATGTAATTACAATTGAAATTTGTTTAATTTAATCTGTCTTGGGCTCACAATTAATGTTGCCCATTGTTGATAATTAATATTAAAAAAGTTTACAATAGGAACGGAACCAACATAGAGAAATGTAAGAAACAAAATCAGTTTCATTTTCTTTGTATTTCTATTAATGTTAACAGAAAGGAATAGTTAGACGCTTTTTATTATCGTATAACACTTTTTCTCTACGAAGAAATAATGGTTTAGTCTTATACTATTTACTCAATAATTAAATACTTACAACTGAAATATTTTTACAATAAAAATAATGTTAAAGTTTTAGAAACCTTTAAATTAATGTTAGTATGTTGTAACATTTTATACTTTCAAAAACTTAATCATTTCTTTTTCTTTCATTCAAGACTATAGCCTGCACACCTGCTTAGCTTTAAATAATTTAATACAAGTTATAAGTACAACCGGGTTTCCACTTCAAGAAAGAGAATTCATTTTCAAGTGGTTTCAAGTGAAAATGACATCTCTTCGTTGAAGTGGAAACCCGGTTGTGCTTATAACTTGTACTTCATTATTTAAAGCTAAGCAGGTATGCAGGCTATATTCTTGATTGAAAGTATGATCAGCACATGTAAAATCTTATATTTACTAATTTAATCATTTACTTCGCTAGAAACTCTAACCATCAAAGCCTCGTAAATTTCATCAAAACCCAGTATCTACGATGAACTGTTAATTCCAGTTGACTTAACTTCTATTGTGATCGAAGCAGAGTAATATAAGTCCGTTGGCTCTCCAGGAAAGTTAGCATGTTATTACAAAAAAGAAACAACATTTTAGCTTTTCTTCAGTCAAACAATTTCACAAATTGGCTCGATGGAAAAACAAGTTAGGGTTAGAAAAATAAAGTTTAGAAATGCAATTTTAAGTCGAATTACGCACATCCGTCTTCCTGTGTCACAATAACTCAAAAACTATATCCTATACTCAAAATAGGCCTACTATAACTCGATAATTATATCCTTCTAGGATATAATTATCCTAGAAACTGAAATTATAGAGAGAATTGTAGTTTGAGCTGTAACTCCTATGAATGTTGATAAAAGTCAATCAAAAAAAAAAAAAGGTTGGGCAATAAAAGGAAAAAAAAATATTCGTTATAGTTCAACAGAATATTGATATAATTCAGAAACTATTTATAAGCTGAGATAGGAGTATGAGTTCATAATCTCTATTGATTTTTTTATATCATTATATCTGACCAGTAAGAAGCTGGGGTAAAAAAGAAGCCAAACATCTCTCCAATGGGGATTCACAGAAAAAAAAAAAATCTCATAATACGTAAATGAAAGACGAATAAAAAAGCGTTTTATTTATTTTATTTATTTTTTCTTTTTAAATCTTTAATGAGATCTTCCAAGGCGGGAATTAGTAAAGGTAGCAAAAAAACTTCATTTATAAACAGTGAAAATAAATGTACAATATATATGTACATTTAAAATTATAAAACGAGAACATACTTAGAAATCTCCTTCAAATCTAAGTACATTTTTTAAGATTAAGTGTGGTTTCCCTGTGATGCTATTTACTTTCCAGTCAACCATTTTACTACCATAACTGCTCGAACTGATTGTCAAAGAACGACCTCAAACGGCAGAAAATGGAATTTATTTCTTTTCTTTTTTCTTAGATTAATTGCCTTCCACATTACATATCATAAAGTCAATATCATGCTTTTTATTTTAAATAAATTATTTAGACTAAAATGTACTAAAACATAACTAAAAATACAAGTGAACATTCAAGAAAAATAATTATTAAATTTAATTATTTCTTACATTTATTAAAGTACTTCCAACGTATTCTCAATACACTGCATTTAAAAAAAGGACATGATTTTATTTATTCACATTATTCAATAAGAGAAATATATGAAATTTAAATACAGTTATTATTAATAATACTGGCTAATCAAATATAAGTAAGATGAATTCGTGTTGTTCAATTGTATTGTTTTAAATTTTTTATGATATACTTTACTTGATTATTTTGTTTAATTTTGTGTATTTCGAAGGTCCATTTCTTATGTTTATTGTTGATCTTTTTTTACTCGATAAAAAAAAAAAATAAGCTAAACCAACTAATAATAAACTGGTCACTTTGTTATAAAATTTTGTACATATTCTGTAAGAAAAGTAATAATCATATACTTACCTTCTGAACAGAATTAATCAGAAAATAATGTTATTTTAAATTACTTTGCTAATATAAAATTTTGGAGAATTAACATTTAGCGGTCTTTGAGAAAAATCATTTCAAAACTAAATATTGATGTAAATCTTATACTTCTTTTAACATTAGATTAAATATATTTGTATTCAAAATCAATTATATAATTATAGTAGACTTAAAATCAAAAGAGAAAAAAGAAGATATTACACTAAATAGCATACAACACAGTGAAGGTTCTTGTTACATGTTTGCAACATCATCGTTAATAGGTTGTGAGAGATACCTTTTTAAACTATTGTGGGTTTGATATTGTTTTCTACTAAGACATATCATTCCTTCAGTTTATTAACCTTTTCTGAAGATGATGTAATTCTCTTGCGCAGATGTAGACTCATATTTAAACGTCATCTTTTCATTTACTCCACTAATGTCTGTTACATCTTTAGTCCATTATGAAAATAGACTAAAGCAGATGATTATCATGACGCATGTAGTTGAGATTATATTTTTTGATTGCAGATTTTCAGATTTTTAGTGTAAATGTTAGGTTATAAAGTTTCAACGTATTTGTAAGGCAATGTAAATACAAATAAATAAATAAATAAATAAATAAATAAATAAATAACAAAAAAGCTTCAGATTTCAGGCTAACTTCAAGTAAACTAAATCCAATTTCATTTGGAAATGATTTTTTAGAGAACACAATGTAAACTTAAGCCCAACTTCCATCTGTTCAATCTAACTTTAATTAATTTTTATAAATTTTATTTATTCTGAATAAACCAGTTATTTCCGAAATAATCTATTATAACAAACCTACAACTAATGAATTGTGATAACACAGCCGGCTAAGTACATTCTCAATCGGAAATAAACTTTTTTTTCGCTTCAGAATAAGAACAAATGAGAGCAGTTTTTCTATTTCTGACGTAAGGAAATGACTTCACTTCTCAGACCTTCGAAGGTAGAAATCTTTTAGATAAAGAAACTGCTGCCACCTTTTGTGGAAAGTTTTTTTTCCTTTTCTGTAGGAAATTTGAACTCTGAAAAGTCAACTTATCCTAACAATAAATAACTGCTTGTAATAATAATAATAACCCTGTCATTAAACCAACAAACAAGCAAATTAAAAAAAATAAATAAAAAGGAAAGAAAACTTATATCTAAAATAAGCTTCTTTTTTTTTTGTA
This sequence comes from Thereuonema tuberculata, assembly GCA_023159025.1. NCBI lineage: Eukaryota > Metazoa > Arthropoda > Chilopoda > Scutigeromorpha > Scutigeridae > Thereuonema > Thereuonema tuberculata. The sequence goes on along the minus strand of JAFIDM010120974.1, from coordinate 27,388 downwards.
CCAAATATTTGAAATTGTGTATTTTTGAATTTTCCTTGCAGGAAAACATTAGGAAGGAAATAATTTGAGTGAAAATCATAGATACTAGAAAGTTATTTCTACTAATGATGTTGCTTTGTAACTATGGCGGTCAGTGGAGTTTTTTTTTTCGTTTTTGTGATCATTCAATTGGAAATAGTTCGGATGGTTACATCTGTGATAATCTGAAACAAAGGGGAAACTTCACTTTTAAGGATAAATAAATGCCATGAAATAGAATTTATGAGGAAAAATAAATGTACGATAATCCACAATAGCTATTAATCAATAATCGGTTCAACCTGTCTTTAAGCGATTAAAAAGACCTTTTTAAAAGTACAATGACATTCCATTACAATAATAATAAAACAGAAAGGAAAAAATATAATAGAAGCAAAAAAAAAAGAAAAAAGGATGAAGTCTTTTCTTTTCAATAAAACTTATTATATTCATGTTAATTTATATTTATCATTAATAGCAAATAATCACAAACAAAAACACAAATAATAATAAAACAAATGGATATTGAAAACAAATGAATAACAAATAATTTGCTGACTTCGCTCAGATAATAATAAGTACTAGTTGACCCGTGCGAATAATTCGCACCAAAAAAACCACCTTTGAGAAATAATAAACAAATCCAACAGCTGTCGTACGTTAGTTAAACACATTGTCAATAGCTGGCGCCTTTTCCATTTTTATAAAAAGGTTGACCCTTGCGAATAATTCGTATGGTATATTGAAATAATTCGCTATATTAGTATACTGGAATATTTACATGGTATATTGTGATAATTCGCATAATTCAGACACCGAATGGTAATGTAGAAATACATTATTGAACAGATTGCCTTCTACATTTTTATAAAAAGATTTTTAAATAAAGTTTTTTAGCGAAACCATCAATTTTAAAGAATTAATTTTTTGTCATTAACGGTGAACGTAATCTTCAAAATGATATCTCAATCATTTGATTTTGATGAAGTATTAAGGGAACTAAACAAACAAACAAAAAAAAAACCCTTTAAAAAATAATATATGAGAAATTGACAAATTTTTGTTTTTTTATTCTAATAAATCGTAATTTTTATTAAAATATAATTTTTTTTTATGTGTTCTTATTAAATAAACGATGGAAAATCATTTTAAAATGCATTTTTATTCAAAAAAGGATATATTTGAATTACGACGCTGCAGTGTTTCGGTTTCGAAAAATAAGTCGCTTCTGTTAAAGCGTTTCTCCATTTTTATAAAAAGGTTTTTAAAATTAAGTTTTTTAACGAAAGCATTAACTTTAAACAATTTGTTTATTTTTCGTCAGTAGCGGGGAACGTAATCTTCAAAATGATGTCCCAATCATTGATTTTGATGAAGTATTAAAGGAAATATGGCGTTCCGACAAAAATACACCTTTGAGAAATAATATATAATAATGATAATGATAATGATAATGATGATAGATTGATAATAAATCAAGAATTTAATAAGACCTTTGGTAAATCACATTTTTCATGCAATTATTCATTACGTCGTTTATTGAAAACAAAATCTAAGAGAAGAAACAATTTAAAGGATGATGGAAATACAAAATAAGGATATCTAATAAATTTTTTTTCGATAAACGTTACTAATGAAGCCTTTAGGAATAAGTTGATAGAAAAATCAAATGAACCTAAACCCACATCATAAGGAACAATATGTGATCAGAAAGAGAATTTTTTCGTGTAGCTCCATGGAATTTCATTCCTCTTATTAAGTTTCATCAACTGACTGACAAGTGAGATAAATTCATCCAAGAGACCTCGCACGAGGCTTTAATTAGCTCGACTGAATCAATTATTAGAAGCTAACATAAAACTGTTATTGATTTTAATTTTGCTTTTCTTTACTTGATAAGTCATTTTTCATTTGCGAATTTACCATTGATTACATAATAATTGAAATTATTTGATTTCCAATTACGAAATCTTTCTATCAAATTGAAAGAGAAATAGTGAACACCCTTTTTATCATGCGGAACCAAAAAAAAGCTGTCATTTAACAAATGAGATATAATTAAATAAAAAAAATCACATATTATTATTATTATTTTTCAATTGAATATAGAAAAGTAGAATTGACATAAAAGTCAAGTAGAACCAAGTCGATTTCTGCGATAACTTTTCAAGAAAATTGTAGCTTTAATTCAGATCTAAATTATAATATATTAAAATAAGTATTTTTAAATTGAGTCCATGACTTTACATAAACATACCTTTCAAAATAAACGAAATCCCAGTGTTAGACCCTGTTTTCTTTCACTGCGTTTTATGAACATCCGAAAATGTTTCTGTTTTATTTCATAGATTGAAGTAAATGCTTTCTCACCGAAGGAAATCATTTTAAGATGATGATTGTTGGTGATTAATAATCTTAGCTATGGTTTAGAAAATAGGACAACATTTATTAGAGATCTGATTTTGTTTTTCACTCCTTAGTTTTGTTATGATATTTACGAAGAGAAAACCAAGATTTAATTTTGAAGGTGTTGTAAGTAATCCTCTAAGAGATTAAACATGATGATCTTTCAAGATGGATTTAACAAGGATCAACAAAGCTATATCGAAAGAATATCTATTAAAACCTTATTTTAAAGAGTGTTAGTCCAAAACCACACCTTTATGTTAATCGCATTTATGACAAATACCATTTGTTCCGCTCAGAGTGGAAAGTTCTTTCCAAAAAGGAGTCCATATCTCGAACGTTCTATTAGAAGAAGGGCAATTGATTCTATTCAGTAGAGCAAAACCATTGGAATAAACAGCGCTTTTTCCGGAGCTGATAAGAAACTCAGATTCACCACAAACTCTAAAACAGTTATTATTGTTTTTGCAATCCACACAAAACCTAACAGACCCAAGTTACTTAAATAAATTTTAAGTTCCTTAGAAAATTAATGCATTTATTTTATTTAGTTTCAAAGTGCTTTTAAAGAAATTCTGTAACAATGTCATGACATGAAATGATGTCTAAATTAAAAAATAATGCCTGCTAGTTTGTAATGAAAGAATAGGAGGTTTTCTCTTTCTCTTTTGTAAAAAAGAAGTTCCTGATTTTCATTAGTTTTTAATATCTTCTTGGAATAGAAATAATAGGTTATGTTATATTATGTAAAGTTCCCATATTTTTTTAGTAGATCTCTTCTCCTAAATCTTCTACTATTAAATATTTCTAACATCATACCAAATTTAAATGTAAAGACTACATTTAAATTTGGTGTGATGTTAGAAATATGTTATATTATGTTATGTAGTGAATGTGGGTGGCAGAGAAGCCAAGCACTGCGACCGGAGGTCTATTGCACTATCACACAGAAATAAGGAAAGATGGAGAGAATGACTGAGAAAGTATGGTGGGAGAAGTGCAGTGGAAACGGGAGAACCCCGAGAAAACTGCCTAGCGCGGATCGTCCACCATCACGATACCCACATGAGAACCGAACCCCGGTACCCAGAGGTGAGAGGCCGATGTCATAGCGACAACGTCAACTGCGCGGCCTGAAATAATAGGTAATTTATAAAATCTGGAAGAAAGTAATAAAATTCTTTACAATTGCAAATAAAACATATCATTTTCATTTTCTTTGGATTAGGAAATCTTCTTTTGAAACATCCCTTCATTCCATATGTAAGTGATAGAAGGATCATAACCACGTCTTCAGGTAACAATGGGAAATTAATAAATCGCAGAACAAAATAATAATAATCATAATAAACTAAGTCATGAAATATTATAAAAGGGAGTTAACTCTTTTAAAGAATTTAATATGAAAACCAAACAATCATTCTGTGCTGGATGAGTGCACTACTGGTTAAAACCGTTGAACCAATATTTAGTTAATAAACATTAATTACTTAGCATTCAAATTTCTCAATCTTAAATCAGTTCCACTGAGAACGGCTTTTAATTACCTTTCGAAAGAGTTAAATCACTCAGGTAGAAAACAAAATCCAGAGAAACAATCTAGTTTAAAGATGAAGAATTAAGTATTCAATATAAATGACGAAAATGCTAATCCAGGAATCCTTTGCTGATATCTGAAGAAAAAATGATATTAAACCAAGGATCCATAATTTTGAACTGAAAAACTTGAAAAACCAATCTCTCTAATGAATGTTTTTCAATCCATTCATTGAAATTGTTCTAATTTAGGCTTCAACAATTTAAAAAAATTGATTTGAAAAATTTTAAAGCTAATTCATCCAAAATATTTTATGATTATTTTAATATTTTCTATGAAGCAATAAAAGACTCAACTAAGCCAATTATAATCCGTTGTTGCTTTCATAAAGAATTTCTCATTACGAAGCTAAACTAACGTAATTGCACAGACAATCCAAAGCACCTTCCTTTGCTCCGTTGATTCTAACTATAGCAGTTTATTGAGTATATATATAGAAATGAGGCCCTCTTGAATTTTTATGTAACTTTTATAAGAGGAGCTTTGACATCTTCTATTTCTATTTTTTTCCATTCTTTTATAGTTTTCTTTTTAATTCAATTCCTTTACTTCTTAGAATTATATACTCCTTTTATTGTCTTATTTTATCTGATTTGATTGATAGAAATCTTTTATCGGCATTTCTGATTTCGTTACTTTATGTACATCTTTTGTTTTGCCAGAATCTGTCATCAATAGTCAAACTAATATGTTTATTCTAATCTTTGTTTCTGTTTCTTGACGTTTATGTTTCATTATTTCTTTTTTTTATTTTATACAGGGTGTAAATTAATACTTGCAACAAACTTCTAGGGAATACAGAGTTGTGAAACACTTTTTGATAAGGAAGATGGGTCCGGAAACGCACACTTTCCTTTTACAACCCCTGTTTTATTCAATAGTTTGAATGGTTTGACACATTTTACATCATATAGGGCAGTAGATCGTTGCGTATGACATTGCTGTCGTTTGTACAAAACGTAATGATCACGTGAAACCAGTAAGCTTAACAGGAGGTTGCTGTTGTATTTCATTGCATTATGAGATGCTCGAAGTGATGGCTACCAACTTCGATGCAAAAGTTCCACTTGCGAATTACTTCAGTAAGCAATGACATAATGCTTACAGATTGCACGAAATTATAATTGTGTGTTGTGCTAACGACAACAATGGTATGCGCAACAATCTTCTGCCCTGCATTAAGTAAAACATGTCAAATCGTTCAAACTTTTGAAGTGAATAAAAAAAGGTGATGTAAAAGGAAATAAGTGCGTCTCTGACTCATGTTCCTTATCAAAACGTGTTCATTTTCACAAGCCTATACGTCCTAGAAGTTTATTACATATATTCATTTACACCTTGTGTATATTTCCATTCCGAAAAATTTAAAACAGAGAACCAACAATAAGTTTTTAAACAAAGTATGAAATATCTGTCACGAAAATGTTTTATATCAAAATGGAATAACAGTGGACGTCCTTCAATTTATAATTAAATTACAATAGAGTGAATATAAAGCTCGTACAATGATAGTTTCTTATTTTGTTGGAATATTTATAAAAAGCAAATTTCATATTAAAAAGTACTTTATGTTAACTAAGCAATAAAAATAAAACTGTAAGAACTGGTTTGATACTTAGATTTCTTTACTTCAATTCCTTGTGTATTTTAAATGGCAATTAATCTCTTATTTTACTCTGAAACTTCTCTGTTTAGTGATGCATTCTCTTACAAGAAAATCGAAGCATAATGAAGGAAGCGTTCAATCTGAATGGAACTCCTTAAACATTTACCTTCCTAACAGACCCAATGAAAATGATTAAAATTTGGTTGTTCTGAAACGTCACCTTCACTCCCATGACTCAATGAGAAATTCGAGAAATGCACGACGCTCATCCGATAAGACACATTCTGCTTCGTGGTATTGTTCATATACATCAGTTTTACTATCAATTTATGAGCCTCTTCGTGGAACTACGAAAAGCTGTTTGGTCATGCAGACGAATTGCTCGTCATTCATATCGTAGTGATGCTTCTTGTGAGAAGGTGTTAAAATAGATGGTTTGCTTGAGACACTCATTTACGTTGCCAAGTCTTTAGTTGACTCAAAGAACTACTGCTAGAGACAATGATCTGGAATATTACCAAACGAGATGAGTTTAACCGAAATATATATCAGAATCATGCGGTCAGAGCCGGGAATCAAGCTGGCAGTCGCGGAGACTCTAAGATGAACAAGTCAGCCATCGTTCATGGATTAGACCCTAAGTTTGTTGTGAGGCAACAACATATAAACAGAAAATAGCTCTAACTACTCCGACAGATTCAGAGACATAGCGTCATGTATACAGCAGCCAATATCTTCCCGCACCTTTACTTGACGAATTGCAGACACTGACCTTCATTCCCGTTTCCCCTTAAAGCCTTGCCTTGCCTTGCCTTTAACAACCCACAGCACCGAAGGCTCCATCTAGAGTGATGCCGTGCCCGAAAGACATGATCTGATCTCGAATAGTCTCAAATTGAAATTTAGTGATGAATCCCGCTTCTTCCTTACAGCAGATAAACATGTCATCCATGTATGAAAGAGACTGGGCAGCGCTCAAATCCTGGCAGTAGTGTCGACAGGCGTAGAGCCATTACAGCTGGCCTAATGGTATAGGGAGCCAATTCTTTTGAGAACAGACCCTCTCATAATTATTTGAGAAACTTTAAATGAACAGTCATATGTACAATACATCCTGCAACCTGTTATTTTGACCTTCGTATCACGCCTGCCAAAAGCAAATTTCAATGCACGTCCATCCACTGCAGATGTTTCTCAGCAATGATTTCAAGCAATTCAAACCCTTCCTTAGGACGCCAGCTCCCAGATCTGTCCATCATCGAGCAAATCTGATGGATTTGACATCTTCTGCATCCATCATCGAAAATCCGACATTTGGAACAGTAATTATAACTTGATTTAATACAATATAACAGGACTTCGTTTCACTTCATCACAACCTAACATCAGGACTTCGTTTCACTTCATCACAGCATAACGTCGACTTCGTTTCACTTCATCACAACATAACATCAGGACTTTGTTTCACTTCATC
>JAFIDM010120974.1:0-20187 GCA_023159025.1 Thereuonema tuberculata | reverse complement strand
GATGAAGTGAAACAAAGTCCTGATGTTATGTTGTGATGAAGTGAAACGAAGTCGACGTTATGCTGTGATGAAGTGAAACGAAGTCCTGATGTTAGGTTGTGATGAAGTGATACGAAGTCCTGTTATATTGTATTAAATCAAGTTATAATTACTGTTCCAAATGTCGGATTTTCGATGATGGATGCAGAAGATGTCAAATCCATCAGATTTGCTCGATGATGGACAGATCTGGGAGCTGGCTGGCTAAGGAAGGGTTTGAATTGCTTGAAATCATTGCTGAGAAACATCTGCAGTGGATGGACGTGCATTGAAATTTGCTTTTGGCAGGCGTGATACGAAGGTCAAAATAACAGGTTGCAGGATGTATTTAAATGTACATATGACTGTTCATTTAAAGTTTCTCAAATAATTATGAGAGGGTCTGTTCTCAAAAGAATTGGCTCCCTATACTATTAGGCCAGCTGTAATGGCTCTACGCCTGTCGACACTACTGCCAGGATTTGAGCGCTGCCCAGTCTCTTTCATACATGGATGACATGTTTATCTGCTGTAAGGAAGAAGCGGGATTCATCACTAAATTTCAATTTGAGACTATTCGAGATCAGATCATGTCTTTCGGGCACGGCATCACTCTAGATGGAGCCTTCGGTGCTGTGGGTTGTTAAAGGCAAGGCAAGGCAAGGCTTTAAGGGGAAACGGGAATGAAGCTCAGTGTCTGCAATTCGTCAAGTAAAGGTGCGGGAAGATACTGGCTGCTGTATACATGACGCTATGTCTCTGGATAGTGATGAGTGAATCTGTCGGAGTAGTTAGAGCTATTTTCTGTTTATTTGTTGTTGCCTCACAACAAACTTAGGGTCTAATCCATGAACGATGGCTGACTTGTTCATCTTAGAGTCTCCGCGACTGCCAGCTTGATTCCCGGCTCTGACCGCATGATTCTGATATATATTTCGGTTAAACTCATCTCGTTTGGTAATATTCCAGATCATTGTCTCTAGCAGTAGTTCTTTGAGTCAACTAAAGCCTTGGCAACGTAAATGAGTGTCTCAAGCAAACCATCTATTTTAAAACCACGAAGAGGCTCATAAATTGATAGTAAAACTGATGTGATATGAACAATACCACGAAGCAGAATGTGTCTTATAAAATTCTGAGAGTCCTTTTATCGACTACTCATTGAGTCATGGGAGTGAAGGTGACGTTTCAGAACAACCAAATTTTAATCATTTTCATTGGGTCTGTTAGGAAGGTAAATGTTTAAGGAGTTTCATTCAGATTGAACGCTTCCTTCATTATGCTTCGATTTTCTTGTAAGAGAATGCATCACTAAACAGAGAAGTTTCAGAGTAAAATAAGAGATTAATTGCCATTTAAAATACACAAGGAATTGAAGTAAAGAAATCTAAGTATCAAACCAGTTCTTACAGTTTTATTTTTATTGCTTAGTTAACATAAAGTACTTTTTAATATGAAATTTGCTTTTTATAAATATTCCAACAAAATAAGAAACTATCATTGTACGAGCTTTATATTCACTCTATTGTAATTTAATTATAAATTGAAGGACGTCCACTGTTATTCCATTTTGATATAAAACATTTTCGTGACAGATATTTCATACTTTGTTTAAAAACTTATTGTTGGTTCTCTGTTTTAAATTTTTAGGAATGGAAATATACACAAGGTGTAAATGAATATATGTAATAAACTTCTAGGACGTATAGGCTTGTGAAAATGAACATATTTTGATAAGGAACATGAGTCAGAGACGCACTTATTTCCTTTTACATCCCCTTTTTTTATTCACTTCAAAAGTTTGAACGATTTGACATGTTTTACTTAATGCAGGGCAGAAGATAGTTGCGCATACCATTGTTGTCGTTAGCACAACACACAATTATAATTTCGTGCAATCTGTAAGCATTATGTCATTGCTTACTGAAGTAATTCGCAAGTGGAACTTTTGCATCGAAGTTGGTAGCCATCACTTCGAGCATCTCATAATGCAATGCAACAACAGCAACCTCCTGTTAAGCTTACTGGTTTCACGTGATCATTACGTTTTGTACAAACGACAGCAATGTCATACGCAACGATCTACTGCCCTATATGATGTAAAATGTGTCAAACCATTCAAACTATTGAATAAAACAGGGGTTGTAAAAGGAAAGTGTGCGTTTCTGGACCCATCTTCCTTATCAAAAAGTGTTTCACAACTCTGTATTCCCTAGAAGTTTGTTGCAAGTATTAATTTACACCCTGTATAAAATAAAAAAAAGAAATAATGAAACATAAACGTCAAGAAACAGAAACAAAGATTAGAATAAACATATTAGTTTGACTATTGATGACAGATTCCGGCAAAACAAAAGATGTACATAAAGTAACGAAATCAGAAATGCCGATAAAAGATTTCTATCAATCAAATCAGATAAAATGAAACAATAAAAGGAGTATATAATTCTAAAAAGTAAAGGAATTGAATTAAAAAGAAAACTATAAAAGAATGGAAAAAAATAGAAATAGAAGATGTCAAAGCTCCTCTTATAAAAGTTACATAAAAATTCAAGAGGGCCTCATTTCTATACTCAATAAACTGCTATAGTTAGAATCAACGGAGCAAAGGAAGGTGCTTTGGATTGTCTGTGCAATTACGTTAGTTTAGCTTCGTAATGAGAAATTCTTTATGAAAGCAACAACGGATTATAATTGGCTTAGTTGAGTCTTTTATTGCTTCATAGAAAATATTAAGATAATCATAAAATATTTTGGATGAATTAGCTTTAAAATTTTTCAAATCACTTTAAGGTATTTTTTTAAATTGTTGAAGCCTAAATTAGAACAATTTCAATGAATGGATTGAAAAAAATTCATTAGAGAGATTGGTTTTTCAAGTTTTTTAGTTCAAAGTTATGGATACTTGGTTTAATATCACTTTTTCTTCAGATATCAGTAAAGGATTCCTGGATTAGCATTTTCGTCATTTATATTGAATACTTAATTCTTCATCTTTAAACTAGATTGTTTCTCTAGATTTCGTTTTCTACCTGAGTGATTTAACTCTTTCGAAAGGTAATTAAAAGCCGTTCTCAGTGGAACTGATTTAAGATTGAGAAATTTGAATGCTAAGTAATTAATGTTTATTAACTAAATATTGGTTCAACGGTTTTAACCAGTAGTGCACTCATCCAGCACAGAATGATTGTTTGGTTTTCATATTAAATTCTTTAAAAGAGTTAACTCCCTTTTATAATATTTCATGACTTAGTTTATTATGATTATTATTATTTTGTTCAGCGATTTATTAATTTCCCATTGTTACCTGAAGACGTGGTTATGATCCTTCTATCACTTACATATGGAATGAAGGGATGTTTCAAAAGAAGATTTCCTAATCCAAAGAAAATGAAAATGATATGTTTTATTTGCAATTGTAAAGAATTTTATTACTTTCTTCCAGATTTTATAAATTACCTATTATTTCAGGCCGCGCAGTTGACGTTGTCGCTATGACATCGGCCTCTCACCTCTGGGTACCGGGGTTCGGTTCTCATGTGGGTATCGTGATGGTGGACGATCCGCGCTAGGCAGTTTTCTCGGGGATCTCCCGTTTCCACTGCACTTCTCCCACCATACTTTCTCAGTCTTTCTCTCCATCTTTCCTTATTTCTGTGGATACTACAATAGACCTCCGGTCGCAGTGCTTGGCTTCTCTGCCACCCACATTCACTACATAACATAACATAACCTATTATTTCTATTCCAAGAAGATATTAAAGACTAATGAAAATCAGGAACTTCTTTTTTACAAAAGGGAAAGAGAAAAACCTTCTCTTCTTTCATTACAAACTAGCAGGCATTATTTTTTAATTTAGACATCATTTCATGTCATGACATTGTTACAGAATTTCTTTAAAAGCACTTTGAAACTAAATAAAATAAATGCATTAATTTTCTAATAAACTTAAAATTTATTTAAGTAACTTGGGTCTGTTAGGTTTTATGTGGATTGCAAAAACAATAATAACTGTTTTAGAGTTTGTGGTGAATCTCATTTTCTTATCAGCTCCGGAAAAAGCGCTGTTTATTCCAATGGTTTTGCTCTACTGAATAGAATCAATTGCCCTTCTTCAAAAAGAGCGTTCGAGATATGGACTCCTATTTGGAAAGAACTTTCCACTCTGAGCGGAACAAATGGTATTTGTCATAAATGCGATTAACATAAAGGTGTGGTTTTGGACTAACACTCTTTAAAATAAGGTTTTAATAGATATTCTTTCTATATAGCTTTGTTGATCCTTGTTAAATCCATCTTGAAAGATCATCATGTTTAATCTCTTAGAGGATTACTTAAAACACCTTCAAAATTAAATCTTGGTTTTCTCTTCGTAAATATCATAACAAAACTAAGGAGTGAAAAACAAAATCAGATCTCTAATAAATGTTGTCCTATTTTCTAAACCATAGCTAAGTTTATTAATCACCAACAGTCATCATCTTAAAATGATTTCCTTCGGTGAGAAAGCATTTACTTCAATCTATGAAATAAAACAGAAACATTTTCTGATGTTCATAAAACGCAGTGAAAGAAGACAGGGTCTAACACTGGGATTTCGTTTATTTTGAAAGGTATGTTTATGTAAAGTCATGGACTCAATTTAAAAATACTTATTTTAATATATTATAATTTAGATCTGAATTAAAGCTACAATTTTCTTGAAAAGTTATCGCAGAAATCGACTTGGTTCTACTTGACTTTTATGTCAATTCTACTTTTCTATATTCAATTGAAAAATAATAATAATAATATGTGATTTTTTTTATTTAATTATATCTCATTTGTTAAATGACAGCTTTTTTTTGGTTCCGCATGATAAAAAGGGCGTTCACTATTTTCTCTTTCAATTTAATAATTGAATCAAATCAAATAATTTCAATTATTAGGTAATCAATGGTAAATTCGCAAATGAAAAATGAAGTGATCAAGTAAAGAAAAGCAAAATTAAAATCACTGACGCCAACAGTTGTACGTTAGCTTAACTTCTAATAATTGATTCAGTCGAGCTAATTAAAGCCTCGTGCGAGGTCTCTTGGATGAATTTATCTCAGTCAGTTGGTGAAACTTAATAAGAGGAATGGAATTCCATGGAGCTACACGAGAAAATTCTCTTTCTGATCACATATTGTTCCTTAGGATGTGGGTTTAAGTTCATTTGATTTTTCTATCAACTTATTCCTAATGGCTTCATTAGTAACTTTTATCGAAAAAAATTTATTAGATATCCTTATTTTGTATTTCCATCATCCTTTAAATTGTTTCTTCTCTTAGATTTTGTTTTCAATAAACGACGTAATGAATAATTGCATGAAAAATGTGATTTACCAAAGGTCTTATTAAATTCTTGATTTATTTTCAATCTATACTTATTATTATCTGAGCGAAGTCAGCAAATTATTTGTTATTCATTTGTTTTCAATATCCATTTGTTTTATTATTATTTATGTTTTTGTTTGTGATTATTTGCTATTAATGAGAATTAATTTAAATTAACATGAATATTATAAGTTTTATTGAAAAGAAAAGACTTCATCCTTTTTTTCTTTTGCTCCTATTATATTTTTTCCTTTCTGTTTTATTATTATTGTAATGGAATGTCATTGTACTTTTGAAAAGGTCTTTTTAATCGCTTAAAGACAGGTTGAACCGATTATTGATTAATAGCTATTGTGGATTATCGTACATTTATTTTTCCTCATAAATTCTATTTCATGGCATTTATTTATCCTTAAAAGTGAAGTTTCCCCTTTGTTTCAGATTATCACAGATGTAACCATCCGAACTATTTCCAATTGAATGATCACAAAAACGAAAAAAAAAAACTCCACTGACCGCTGTAGTTACAAAGCAACATCATTAGTAGGAATAACTTTCTAGTATCTGTGATTTTCACTCAAATTATTTCCTTCCTAACGTTTTCCTGCAAGGAAAATTCAAAAATACATAATTTCAAATATTTGGTACAAAAAAAAAGAAGCTTATTTTAGATGTAAGTTTTCTTTCCTTTTTATTTATTTTTTTAATTTGCTTGTTTGTTGGTTTAATGACAGGGTTATTATTATTATTACAAGCAGTTATTTATTGTTAGGATAAGTTGACTTTTCAGAGTTCAAATTTCCTACAGAAAAGGAAAAAAAAAAACTTTCAACAAAAGGTGGCAGCAGCTTCTAATCTAAAAGATTTCTACCTTCGAAGGTCTGAGAAGTGAAGTCATTTCCTTAAGTCAGAAATAGAAAAACTGCTTTCATTTGTTCTTATTCTGAAGCGAAAAAAAAGTTTATTTCCGATTGAGAATGTACTTCGCCGGCTGTGTTATCACAATTCATTAGTTGTACGTTTCTTATAATAGGTTATTTCGGAAATAAATGGTTTATTCAGAATAAATAAAATTTATAAAAATTAATTAAAGTTAGATTGAACAGATGGAAGTTGGGCTTAAGTTTACATTGTGTTCTCCAAAAAATCATTTCCAAATGAAATTGGATTTAGTTTACTTGACGTTAGCCTGAAATCTGAAGCTTTTTTGTTATTTATTTATTTATTTATTTATTTGTATTTACATTGCCTTACAAATACGTTGAAACTTTATAACCTAACGTTTACACTAAATATCTGAAAATCTGCAATCAAAAAATATAATCTCAACTACATGCGTCATGATAATCATCTGCTTTAGTCTATTTTCGTAATGGACTAAAGATGTAACAGACAGTAGTGGAGGAAATGAAAAGATGACGTTTAAAGATGAGTCTACATCTGCGCAAGAGAATTACATCATCTTCAGAAAAGGTTAATAAACTGAAGGAATGATATGTCTTAGTAGAAAACAATATCAAACCCACAATAGTTTAAAAAGGTATCTCTCACAACCGATTAATGATAATGTTGCAAACATGTAACAAGAACCTTCACTGTGTTGTATGCTATTTAGTGTATTATCTTCTTTTTCCTCTTTTGATTTTAAGTGTACTATAATTATATAATTGATTTTGAATACAAATATATTTAATCTAATGTTAAAAGAAGTATAAGATTTACATCAATATTTAGTTTTGAAATGATTTTTCTCAAAGACCGCTAAATGTTAATTCTCCAAAATTTTATATTAGCAAAGTAATTTAAAATAACATTATTTTCTGATTAATTCTGTTCAGAAGGTAAGTATATGATTATTACTTTTCTTACAGAATATGTACAAAATTTTATAACAAAGTGACCAGTTTATTATTAGTTGGTTTAGCTTATTTTTTTTTTTTATCGAGTAAAAAAAGATCAACAATAAACATAAGAAATGGACCTTCGAAATACACAAAATTAAACAAAATAATCAAGTAAAGTATATCATAAAAAATTTAAAACAATACAATTGAACAACACGAATTCATCTTACTTATATTTGATTAGCCAGTATTATTAATAATAACTGTATTTAAATTTCATATATTTCTCTTATTGAATAATGTGAATAAATAAAATCATGTCCTTTTTTTAAATGCAGTGTATTGAGAATACGTTGGAAGTACTTTAATAAATGTAAGAAATAATTAAATTTAATAATTATTTTCTTGAATGTTCACTTGTATTTTTAGTTATGTTTTAGTACATTTTAGTCTAAATAATTTATTTAAAATAAAAAGCATGATATTGACTTTATGAAAAATAATGTGAAAAGGCAATTAATCTAAGAAAAAAGAAAAGAAATAAATTCCATTTTCTGCCGTTTGAGGTCGTTCTTTGACAATCAGTTCGAGCAGTTATGATAGTAAAATGGTTGACTGGAAAGTAAATAGCATCACAGGGAAACCACACTTAATCTTAAAAAATGTACTTAGATATGAAGGAGATTTCTAAGTATGTTCCCGTTTTATACTTTTAAATGTACTTATATACTGTATATTTATTTTCACTGTTTATAAATGAAGTTTTTTTGCTACTTTTACCAATTCCCGCCTTGGAAGATCTCATTAAAGATTTAAAAAGAAAAAATAAATAAAATAAATAAAACGCTTTTTTATTCGTCTCTCATTTACGTATTATGAGATTTTTTTTTTTCTGTGAATCCCCATTGGAGAGATGTTTGGCTTTTTTTTACCCCAACTTCTTACTGGTCAGATATGTATAAAAAAAATCAATAGAGATTATGAACTCATACTCCTATCTCAGCTTATAAATAGCTTCTGAATTATATCAATATTCTGTTGAACTATAACGAATATTTTTTTTTCCTTTTATTGCCCAACCTTTTTTTTTTTTGATTGACTTTTATCAACATTCATAGGAGTTACAGCTCAAACTACAATTCTCTCTATAATTTCAGTTTCTAGGATAATTATATCCTAGAAGGATATAATTATCGAGTTATAGTAGGCCTATTTTGAGTATAGGATATAGTTTTTGAGTTATTGTGACACAGGAAGACGGATGTGCGTAATTCGACTTAAAATTGCATTTCTAAACTTTATTTTTCTAACCCTAACTTGTTTTTCCATCGAGCCAATTTGTGAAATTGTTTGACTGAAGAAAAGCTAAAATGTTGTTTCTTTTTTGTAATAACATGCTAACTTTCCTGGAGAGCCAACGGACTTATATTACTCTGCTTCGTTCACAATAGAAGTTAAGTCAACTGGAATTAACAGTTCATCGTAGATACTGGGTTTTGATGAAATTTACGAGGCTTTGATGGTTAGAGTTTCTAGCGAAGTAAATGATTAAATTAGTAAATATAAGATTTTACATGTGCTGATCATACTTTCAATCAAGAATATAGCCTGCATACCTGCTTAGCTTTAAATAATGAAGTACAAGTTATAAGCACAACCGGGTTTCCACTTCAACGAAGAGATGTCATTTTCACTTGAAACCACTTGAAAATGAATTCTCTTTCTTGAAGTGGAAACCCGGTTGTACTTATAACTTGTATTAAATTATTTAAAGCTAAGCAGGTGTGCAGGCTATAGTCTTGAATGAAAGAAAAAGAAATGATTAAGTTTTTGAAAGTATAAAATGTTACAACATACTAACATTAATTTAAAGGTTTCTAAAACTTTAACATTATTTTTATTGTAAAAATATTTCAGTTGTAAGTATTTAATTATTGAGTAAATAGTATAAGACTAAACCATTATTTCTTCGTAGAGAAAAAGTGTTATACGATAATAAAAAGCGTCTAACTATTCCTTTCTGTTAACATTAATAGAAATACAAAGAAAATGAAACTGATTTTGTTTCTTACATTTCTCTATGTTGGTTCCGTTCCTATTGTAAACTTTTTTAATATTAATTATCAACAATGGGCAACATTAATTGTGAGCCCAAGACAGATTAAATTAAACAAATTTCAATTGTAATTACATGTAACAGTTAATAGTCAGATACTTAAGTAACCATAGAGGGGGGGGGGGGAAGCCCAGATATCAACTTTTAAATTCCGATATTAAAACAATTTATATAAAAGTATTATTGGGATGAAAATTTATTATATCAGAATTATGTTTATTATAGAGAATTCTTTTCTTAATCCAGTTTATGTTAAAATCATTAAGATTTCATAAATATCCTCAGCTGAAATTAAAATTTTGACTCCTAGAAAAAGTAGTTTTCAATAATCATAAATATCACAACATGTAATTAAAGTATTGCGATTATTAAATTATAACTTTTAATAACTCTTGGATATTTTTGTTTCCAAACAGGTGAAAAGATCTGTAATAGTAATATTGTTATCTTTCAAGTGACAGTCACTTCATCGAAACGAATAAAACATTAAAGAAAAGCTCTGTTTTGAAGATTCCTTATTAGAATAATTTGCTCCAGTATCAGTCGCCCTCTGGTGGAGATGGAGTGAAGCCTAGTCAGCTTCGTTCCTCAGATATCCTCCGATTTTATTTTTTCATTTGTATTGAATTCTTCTATAGCTTTTATTTCACTTTGATATTTCCATGAATATTTAATTGGGAATTACAAATAGCCATAATTACTTGTCTTTTATAAAATTAATTACTTACTTATTCAATTTCAATAACAATAGTAAAAAATGCATTAACCTTCTTATATAGAAAACAGTTTTATTTTAAAAACAATATTTTACAGACAATATTATTACTTTCGATGGCTTTGTTGTGTGTCTTTGGAGATCTTCAGCACCTAAAAAAAGAAATATACCAATTTATTAATGGTTTTAATTTTTTTATTTTATTTTATTTTTATTTATTGATATAGTAAATAGACGAAACTGAGGCGTTCGAAATATACTTAAACAACCCCACTTTATTTAGAAGTTTGTTTTCCAATTGTGTCTCTTTCATTTCAGAAAGTTTAATTTCATTCTTTCACATTCAGCGTTGTGTTCATTATTCTGTTTACTAAACGAGCTTTTACTATATTTGGTTAAAAGGACCAGTCGAAGTAGAAGTTGCTTAACATTAATAAACTAGTCACTGGAATTAATTACGCTTTTTCTGTTGTGTAGAATTACGAAAGATTTTTTTTTTCAATTACAATCTATTAATAATTGTAGATCTTGTGTTCAAACACTGGGTTCGCATTTATTTATGTTAATCAATTCCGTAAATCCATTCTTACACAATTTCTCTATGAATTATTTTGAAAGAGAAAAGATGTTCTTTCACAGATTAAATAACATTCTAAGAGTTAAACTCCAATATTTATTAGGAAGTTTATGGTGTTCTTCTAGAATTTCTTCGTAAACCCCAGCGAAGTGTTGTAGTATTTTTACAGTGTATTGCAGTTTTACAATTTTAATTACAAAAACAAGCAAACAGAAAGAAATATAGGTAATTGTGATATCAGAGCAAACTGCAGTCAAATACTCTATGAATTGACAATTTCGGTGAAGAATTGATTTTGATTGATTAGCCAACGCCAGCTCTTGGCATTTCTGCCATCAAGCGCCGGGCTGAGTAGAGATGAGCCAAAAGATAAGAGTCCAGTCGAATTTCGAATTTCCTCCAATTCTTTACAGATGCTCCATATTCATAGGGGGTTGGCTGCACAGAGTACATTCTTCAGATGGAAGGACGCCTATTTTATGTAGATGAGACGCCAGATAATCAGGGCCGGTTGTACTGCGGAAAACTGTCACTGATGTAGATCGGGGAAGGTTCCTTCTAATAGGTCCAGAAGTGATCAGTCGTTCCCATTTTTTTTCCATCGGCAGCTCTTCTATATTCCATTTCTGTAAATCTAAGCACCGCTAAGTTAACTCTAGCCTTGACTGATTGTCGGTGAAGAATGATCTTTAGCAATTTGCAAAAAAAAATGTCTTGAAAACCAATTTCAGATTTGCTGTTCTCGGCCCAAACATAACAATAAAACTTTTTTTTTACGAAAATTAGACTGAATCAACTAATGATGGTTGAAACCCGGAATCTAGGATTTCCAGTTCAAAAGACAGCTCAGTCAATTTTAATTTACGTATGTCTTGTAATATATATATGTTGTTATCCTGTGCACATTAATTCTATCATTATGCCATGTTTTGTCAGCTTATCTCATCATCCGAAATTTCTTTTCCTACATATTTCTTTCTTTGGCATATTCAATTCTTTTTCTTCTTCTATTTTCCACTCGATTACAACATGAAGCAAAAAAAGTATATTTTACTATCATATCTACTTAATGTTTAACGAAAGAACAATTGGTAAAGCAGATATTCCACCGAATATATTAGTATCCAAATTAAAATGTTTAAATTCTATCAAGTATATAACATGAGTTCAATTTCGCTGCATTCTGGAATTTATTTTGAGTCAATTTCCTTGGCTATTAAATACAAAAGTCCTGTAGGATCTATAAACCTTTTTAAGGCTAAAATCTGATTTCCCAGGTTTAATGTTGTTTTGAAATAAAGTTCCGTGAAACTTTTGTTGTAACAACATTATCTTTCTTGTTTACAGAGTCTCTAAATTACAAATAGTATAAAACAGGAACATTTGTGTCACCAGCTGGTAGAATCTGTATTGTAAGTTTTTTTTTGAAGTTAACATAACGACGGAAGATGAACAGTTCTACGAGTTCCAAAGAAAATTTTAAAGTTGAGAAATGAAGGGATCTTGCCAGAAAAAAACTCTTTGCTGATTTAAACTATCCAAGATTATTGATGATTTCTTCATTTATATTTTAATTCCTTTCTCTCCATGTTCTTCAGATATTTAAATTATATAAACTCATCATCTTTCTAAAACTTTAAAAACTTTTAAAAACTTCCATACAAATCCTTTTAGAAGAGAATGAACGTAAGAAATCTTCAATTCGACTTTGAGAAATGGAATTCGATCCCAAAGGAATGTCTTCAGACCAGTTAAACCAATCAGAAAACATTAGAAAAACGTTCAGATGAAGACTAATTCAGGTCTCTTTCAAAACCCAACTGTGAAAGCAACAGATTTGATCTGGTGGAAAGAAGTCGTGAATATTTTGAGTTGTAAGCTAGTTTTATAATAGGGGTTAATGAAGACCTTGAAGCTCGAATTGAAAAGAAATCAAATAAGTCTGTTTAAGAAATCAATCTCAAAACAACAGAAGGATCAATATTTGGCCAAAATCTGAAAAATGAAAACTTTGTTTCTACATCGCATTAGTGATGGTTAGTTGCTGAGATTTACATAGGTATACTCTGTAACTTTAAATATTATTTTTAGCCATTTATATTATGAATAATATAAAAGAAAAATCAGTGGCTTATATCAATAAACCAAAACAAAATGATCACTGTTTTTATGGGAAAGATTACAACCTTCATCAATCTCCTCTGGATGCCAGTTTTCCCCCTCCCCCTTGACTTTTTCTCTGACCTATTGTAGTGATCACCTCCTTCCAATCATAGATGAATTCAGCAATGTATTACTCTTCAGTGATCTGTTTCTCTTGTACTTCTGTATTCGAAAACCTTTCATCGATGTGCCTAAAATAAACCTATTTATTTCGTTCATGATTGATATAATACGATTTTTGTTGAATGGAAAACTATTTTTATTCATCCACAATCTGTACATGAAGTTGAGTTTTAACAAAATTGTATTTCATTTAAAGTTAAAATCTAATGATTAAAATCTTTTTATTTAATTTTTAAACCATTTTTGTTTTTCAACTGTTTTATAAAATATTCTTTATATAAAAAAGAGATTGACTCTTCTTTTCGTCTTTTTTTTTTTTATTGCTTATAAAATATTTATCTATTTAATTAAAGCTTCTTTGTAATAATGAACATATTGTTGACGATCTTCTAATTTTTTTAAAGCACTGAGGAAAAAAGAGAAATTTTACTTATTTTTTTATTAAAATTTTAAATTTTCACCATTTAGGTGAAGGTTATATCAGAGCCACTGCTCTACATAACAAGTGTCATTGTTCAGTGGCGCCATCGCTCGATCAAAATGAAAATTTATTCTTTAAACGATTAATAAAGAAAAAGAAGAAACGACTTTAAATTTCACAAGCATTTTTTCTTTTTGCGTGATTTGATAAGAAATGATTAACTGGTGTCAGAGATAAATGAAAACTAATTATGCAATCGGAGAATCAGATAAAAGAGATAAATTTAACCAACTGAAACTATAGAATGGTCGAAACTGTAGAATGGAATTTTACAACCGTTAGAAATTAAATTTATGAGTTTGCCAGCAAGTGCTGAAATATACGATGGTACAGATAAGTGCCGTATGGTCTTCTTGTGTGTCATTGGAGTTGCGCGTTGTCATTTCAAAATAGCGATTCTCTAGGATAATTTTTCTATATTGAAATCTTAAAGAAATTCCGCAAATGTCCTATCTTCTGAACGACGGTATGATCCGCCTTCATGGCAGTGTCCGACCACACATTGCAGTGAACATTCAGAACTTGAACACGGTTTCTACTGGGAATTTTTTGGACATCCGCCATACAGTCCGGAATTGAGTCCAAGTGATTTTTTTTCTGTTTCCTGCTTTAAAAGAGTATTTGGCAGTCGACGCTTTACATGCAAAGAAGAAGTCCAACGTAAGGCAAAAAAAGTGGCTACAACATCAGGGCACTGACTTTATGTGGGTGGGATGGACAAACTGATCAAA
Source organism: Thereuonema tuberculata (assembly GCA_023159025.1). Classification (NCBI taxonomy): domain Eukaryota; kingdom Metazoa; phylum Arthropoda; class Chilopoda; order Scutigeromorpha; family Scutigeridae; genus Thereuonema; species Thereuonema tuberculata. Next base: position 6,060 of record JAFIDM010120974.1, on the reverse strand, counting down.
CATTATGACAAGTTCCTCAATCGTCAAGGTGACATTGTAGAAAAACAGTGTATCTGTGCTCTTTAGGGGCATCATCACATTTTCTTTCACTGAAGGGTTGCTTTTCGGACACAAGCTTTATAAACGTTTCTTCTGATCAATCTAGATATTTAGACTAATTGCAGTTGATTGTTTAAATAAATCCAACTGATAAAAAAAAATGAATTTAAAATTGAAACTAAAATAGTAAATCATGCAATACTGTGAAATATTTAGGAATGGCAAGTTTAATTTTAAATTTTTAATTAATAATTTTAATTTTTTACGTTTATAAAACTATTTATTAAATGTAAGCATCCAAATATATTTATTGAATGAATGAAGAGCAAATAAAGAGTTGTAAGATTTAGAGTTTAAGTTACGTGGTTGGTTTGGCAAGATATAAGATTTGATTTTGAGATTTCCTCTTCAACCGCACTCCCCCACCCCGAATTCTCCCCAAATTCACGAATTTTGTCTTGAAGTTGCTCTGATTTTTTTCCTCTTAATTTTAAGTTCGTTTGGGCAGTTTTTAGTCAGAAAATAATCAAAATATTCTCTTTCATAAGACATTGAAAGACGTAAGGCGTATTTATTAATTGTAATATCGGACTTGAATAAAATCGATAGATTCAGATTAATAAGTTAGCAAATAGTAATGCATTAATTAACATATATATTTCCCTCTTACTTTCATAGCTTTCATGTATATGTCTGTAGTACGTCTGTGAACATCCACATATATTTATCTAAGCCCATGTGTATATTCTATACATACATACAGGCACCCAGTATTAACGTTTAGGGGCCTAAGGAAGTTGTGAAAAGGTCCATTCAGATGTAGGCCTGATATATTGTAAATAAATTGTTTCAAAGATCACTTTCCAAAATAATAAGTTACAGACACGTCAGTGCTTTAAGAAAGGTTTTCTTATTCCGTGCGCACTCCACTGCATAGAGGTGTGAATGGGTATCTGCTACTTCACATATAAAGTCCATGTATTTAGAAATATTCATTTAAAGTTTTTAGATTAGTAAAAACATAATGTAGATTACATTATATAAACCATGTTATGCAGATTGTTAATCTCCAGAGCCGATTGATAGGGAGAATTTACCTAGTAGGGCTGTTTAGTATGACATTGTTATAAATAAATAAAATCTACAAATTTGTAAGGACAACCGTTGTTGTCGTTATCGGAAAACGTATTATTTTTTTTTTTTCATTAAGAAAACACTTTATATTTTGCAATGAAAGAATCTCGTTTACCTGTTCAGTATTTGCCGTGTCCATATCCATGTCCATGTCCATGTCCACCTCCACCAGCCTTAAATCCATAGCCATAATATTCAGCATAAGGTCCTTTCACATCAACATCCACATGGGATCCATAAGGTCCATAGTAACCATATTTAAATGGGCCGTAGTATCCATAGCCTTCTTGACCATAGACATATCCATCATGGCCATGAGCTCCGTAATGGGAAGGTGAAACATAGCTTTCTTCTGCTTGTAAATCATCGTCACAGAATACAGAACCCAAGAACAGCATCAACACAATCAGAACAGTCTACAAGGAAATAGAGTCGCATTGATTAAGTTCTAACTTCATTTCTATCTTAATCATAATTTTTTAAGCCTGATATGAGTAATTAATGTTTATTGGTTTTTATACAACTCAGAATTCACAAAAATGATATCTGTTGTAAATTGCAGCAACTAATGTTTAAAAGAAAACAAGATTGAAAAAAAGTACTTTTTTTATCTAAAAATTATAATATAAAAATAAAATTTCAATCTTTAATTAGTAAATCTTGTTATTGTTGTAGAATTCTAAAACAACTCTGATTTTTTAATATCATTATAATTCGTATAAACGTAAATGCTCTATTTTTTTTATTAATGTAAATTACTTAATGACTTTATTTAAAATCTTAGATTTTCCCAAAATATTAGCTTTATTTTAGCTTTTTCTCACAAAAAAATTAACAGAAATAAAAATTAAAGTAGAAATGAAGTATGAAAATGAAAAAGCTTTTTATGTTACTTATTTAGTATCAGTAACTTATTCTTTAGTTATTCGAATGGGTCGGTTTGTTTTATTGCAATTCAGAATTCAGATGAATTCAATAAGAAACTGATCGGATCTTTTCTTTCCAGTTGCTTCAATCAGGGATTTGTCTTCAGACAGATGGCAAAGTTTATCATTTCATTTGTCATTCATTACAAGAATAGCAATATTGGCTACTTCACTGTTGATATTAACAATCAGAGTGTCATTTACTGCAGAACAGCATAAAAGTGTTATTTATGTTATTTAGATAATTACTGAACATATTTAATTGATTATATTTCAAATCCTTTTACTTCCGAACTTTCGAAGACGATCGAAAACATTTGCTAATTGAAGGAGAAATCGTTTCCTAAAATTCAATGAAACATATTCAATATATCGATTATCACAATAATCGTATCGATTAATTAAAATTGTAGATAATTTTATTTAAAAGGCCATTGATGTACTCGAAAGTTATATAACGATTTATTAATTTAAATTGTATTCAAGAAATTTAAAATTCTATTTTTTATCGATTTGCTTTATTGTAGTGTTGATAACTTCATATGTTAAAATTTAAGGAAATTTCTCTTGGATAAAAGTCTCTTTGATTCAATTGAGTTGAGACAAAAAACTGAAATAATTACTTCATGATGAATCCAATTCCACCCACGAACACATTCCCAATCAGATCAAATCAATTCCTTTTGAATTACAATGTTATTACACGGTTCAAAACAATCGAAATGTTTAACACATTTTCATCAATAAAAATTCGAGATAACAATTGATTTCCTAAAAGCAATCTTCGCCCACAGACGTTTCTTTTGCTTTGAATCTGAACAGCAGAGAGAAAATCCTGACTTACCTTCATTGGTGCCATAGCGAATTCTTTCTTAGAATAATAGACTGTACGTTGGTGTCGGTGTTTTTATAGTCGGAGTGTTAATGCATTTGTCTTGTGTTACCCCCTGTCGTACCATTCACTTCCTGCAGTGCCCTCATTAAACCCCACTTTCGCACCTTCGCCACCACTGACCAATAGAGGAGAACTTTCTTGGAATGTGGGTTGAGATTATTTCTTATTGTAAAACAGATTCTCATTGATAATCACTTCTCACGAAATTCATAAAATTACTTTCACATTTAACAGAAACACAAAACAATATAGTCTTCGACACAAGGAAACAAACTAAAGGGAAAAGCTTTTCAGTCTGAAAATAAACTAAGTTCTCATTAAACTAAACATTTATAACGTTTAAGAGTAAATCGGCAGCTTAAATACAAAGAAACTCTTGGCCCAAAATTATTCTCTGAAAGATATATTAAACTCAAGTGCTCTTTTTCAATTCTAACTTAAGGTCAGTGGTTATTAGACTCTGAACTTCAAATATTAGCCTAATAGATAGATATATATAAATGTTTGCTTTTGCAAACGTAAAATTCAGTTTATTATTAAATTCCATTTAATTAGTAATATCCAGTTCTTTCTTCAATTTATTTTCCAATTATTCAAATTAAAATACATGATTCAGAAAAAAAGGGAAAGAAAGAAAGAACTATTTTTAAAGATCGCTGTCCTTTTCTTTATGATCTGCAAGAATCTTTTATGCTCTATAAAGATTTTCAGAAGATCTACAGTTTTTCCGATCTATTTTCCGATCTATTTTCCGATCTATTTTTCTAAATACATTCAGCATTCATTAGGTTTTTCGTTCTTTAATGTATTCATTAACTGAATAGTTAATTTTTAGGGAGTGAACAGTTGGGAAATGACCTTAATTGAACATGAGAGAAATTTGACAGCCATTAACTATGAACGATGGTGTTTAGCAAATCCAACATTTTAGATCTCCCGATTTAACAGCTGATAAAATAGGAATAATAACTAATTATTTAACTCTTCTGACCTTCCGTGAATAAACATAGAACTGATAAATAATAACTATCTTCGGGATTGAGATTATCTTCAAATTTCGATTTCCGAAAATGAACTGATGATATTTGATTGATGATATTTGATTAACCAATGAGAATTAATTCACAGAAAAAAAATATTTGACAAGAAACACTTTTAAGTACATAAACTACTATATCATGAATGACAATGATGAAGATCAATAACGATAATTCAGGTTTTTCTGCGAAACAGCAGGAAAACACTGACGAAAAGATACTTAATACTTGGTCTACTTGTGAATGTTGGACCATAAAAAACAAAAAATCAGGAAAATTAGAGCAGTTGAAATGGAATCATTGTAATTTCATGGATAAGAATACACTTCACATTCGTAGCATTGATCATTGAAGGAGCATGTAGAGAGGATGGATGTATTAAGATATATTAGGATGTATTAGGATATTCTTGGCTTCGTGAACATCGCTCTCAGGAAAACCCAACAAATTGATCTTCAAAATCCGAATCTATTAGCAAACGGTTTACGAAGAAATCTATTTTACAAAAATATTTTCAGAATGTGTTGCTTGAAATTTCTTTATGATTATTCATTTAAGCTTAATTAATTAAATAGTTTGTGTAATTTTTTTCCTTTAAAGTAAAATTTAAAAGCAACTAAAAAAAAACTTGTAAAATTTGAAATATTAAAATCCTTCTCTCTATTATCTGTAATTTAAATTTGACCAATAAGAAACTTCCATTTTATTTCGTCAAACATAAAGTTTGTGTGTCTCCATCTTTGCTGATATTTCCAAAGCTCTTTTCATTAATTCAAACAATCTAAAAAACTGAAGAGGATTTTTCAAGGTTCTTCATTACTTCTATACTGTTACAATTGTTATCCAAATATCATGTTGTTAAATACAGATGTATCTATGTTAATTAGTGGAACCTTAGTCCGTCACGTAACACACAAGCCTTACTTCGAGTTGGCTGTAAGAATTTTCTCTTATTCATTTGCAGATCTAACTCTTTGAACGAAAACAAAACTAAAGACAGAGAAAAACAAAATATCACAAGTATTCAGATACATTGTACTTTTAAATTATTCAAATATATACTTTCCAGAAACTATTCATCCTGTATACATATTACTGTATACATGTTACATGAGCTCCATTTCAAGCATTTCTTGAATTATTCCTTGGTTCAGAAATTCAGGATTAGAAGTAAAGAGATTTCCATCACTCGAGCAAATATAAGATTTTGATCTTAATAAAGCAATTGTTTAATTAGTATCCTAATTAATTAATTAATCACGTGACTAAAGCATTATATTTAACTCACTTCTTTTGTCTTACTCTGTTTTGTCTCTTCAGGCTTTCTCTTGTCTATTATCTGTGTTAATTTAAAAGCAGAGAAATAAACAAAACACTAGTTCCAAGATTAAGTGAATCAATGTTGAATTTACTTAATTTTTACATAGTTTTTTTTTTAATAATTGTATCTACCTTTTTTTTTATAATTTTTTCACCGTTCAATAAATAATGATGTGATCATAATCATTATCTAAGACTCTTTTCTATTTCTATTTCACATGAATGCTTATTAGTAAAACTGGAAACGCTTAAAATCATGAAAAACACCTTTTACTAATAAAGGGGAAATGACATCAATCCTTGACCTTTTATAGCCCTAAATCCTATCTCAGTGTAAATCCTACTTTTATGCGGCTGAGTTCTTTCTTTTTTTAAAAAAACAGATACTTTTTAATCTATTATTTGTCTATATTTATCTATGAAGACGTAATAGGCTCACTGTATGTAATTCCTGCTGATACAAAAGAAGATAGGGAAAGCAAATACAAATAAAGTAATTAGAAAAGTTTAATGTGCCGAGAGAATTAACGAAAAGAAAAGAAAACAAGAACGGCACATGAATAATCAAAATTACCTTTCCGATTCAATTTATGGGGAGATAAAATCATCAAAAACATCCTTCTCCTCATAATTGAATCGGAAAGGTAATTTTGATTATTCAGGTGCCGCTCTTGTTTTCTTTTCTTCACAAATAAAGTAAATTTGCAAA
>JAFIDM010120973.1:76109-102102 GCA_023159025.1 Thereuonema tuberculata | reverse complement strand
AATTTCTTTGATATTGTTCATTAAAACGTTTTAGTTTCACTGACATTACATCAAGTAATTGTTAGTATTTTGAAACGCAGTATTGTATGAGAACTGAAGAAGCAAAAAATAGATCCGATATTTCAGTTGATTCTTGCGGAGGTTTTTGTCTTCCAGAGGGTATTAAGGTTCACCCAACTGGTGAATGAACTGAAGACATGGAGCCTTTGCCAGTTTAGACCAACCATCCAGCCTTTCCTCAAAGAATTTAAGGGACCCATAAACGAAGTAACCTCCTTTACCTGTTTCAAGAAATAAAATGGAAGAGTCTAGAGAAGAATGTCATCGAGAGGGAAAGAAAATTTTATTTTTGGTTCCTAAGGAAGTGGGAAGTTTTTGTCAGATTTTTTTCCCCTTCCATACTGGAAACTGATTTATATTTAAAGTTACACGTTTGACATTAAATTTTATTGAATAAAATTACAAGATTTTGTTGAAGGAAACACGACAAACTAAGGAATGGAACTAATTGGGTTTTTTTCCTTTTGTGTTTTTATTATTATTGGCTGAAATGACTTGGTTTTCTGAAAATATCAAATGGCCAAAACCATCTAAAATTTTAAATTAAAAGAGTGAATATCGATGAGTTCTTATTGATATGATTGAACAAACTGTCCTGTAATATTGCATTCAATATTTTTTTTAACTTATTGGTTAAAAAGGAATATATGTATAAATATAATATGTATAAAGAATATAAAGAATTTAAATTAGTAGATAAAAAAAAATTTCTGAACCTATGACACGTACAGCTTCTTAAAATTAAAAATTGGTCCTAATGATCAAAAATGAATTGTGTTGTGGCGTTACGTGACTGTGAGACATCGAGTAAATAATACACTTAGTGCGAATAAATAAATATAAGTAATTTACTTTGAAAAGGACAAATAAAAAAAATCCATATTAGGTTGGTTTTTTTTTCTCATTTCTAAGAATTTTTTTTCAATTTATTGAAGAAAACAAAACGAAATAACTGTTGACTTATTTGCTAAGCACTTCACAATGAAACCCTTATTAATCCTTATTAAACTGTCGTAGAAGGGGCTTTCTCTCTGATCTCTTTATCGCAATATCTTTTCGGCCGTCCTAAGGTAAAAGGAAGTAACTGCAAATTTACTGATTTTTCGTTTTCTGCATTTTCTACGTAACGAAGTATCTACATATCTTCCAAAGCATTTTGGTAATGATCTGCTGTTAAGTATATCCCCTATTTCGATGATCAAAGGTAGCAACTGACACACAATATGCTTATATCTACGGTCAAAGGCAGCAAATAATCAGTTTTCAAATTGCTAGTTGCTTCCTTTTACCTTAGCACGGCCGTTTTGTTATCTATTATTGAGAAAAAACAAAACAAAAAGAAATTGACAACAACCAAATTTAATTGGTGTAAAAGAAAATTGCCGCGCTGGTGTGGTCGAGCGGTCTCAGGCGTCGGTCTGTCGTGAGATCAATGTGCCAGCGCCCGGGTTCAAATCCCGGTAGCGAGCATGGATGTTTCAAAAATTTCCTTTCCTGTATTGTAACCTCTTCTTCACTTTCTCTTCGGTCTGACGTCATTCCTTAATGGCGTCCTGGGGAAGGCCACGGGAAACCACCCCAGTATCTTTCCCTTGTAATTCTAGGGAAACTGCTAGGGGTTTGCCGTCTTGGGAACACTAGCGCTCCCTGGAGCACGGATGCTTCGGCAACGAAGCTCGCACTTCGGTGCGAACCGATCACATAAAAGAAAATTTATACATCAAGCAGAATATTTTTTTCTGCAGAAAAAGCAGAAGCTGTTTATTCTGTCCCCAATGAAATGAAGACACCATTGCAATCAATATTTTCAAAACTTTTTCATGAAGAAATGATTGACTCTGTTGTGGAGCAGACGAATTTCTATTCCACCCAACAGACAGGAATGTCTGAATACTAACAAACAAGAAATTTGTTGTTGCATTGGAATTGATTTGTGTATGGGTGTAATAAAAACAAAATATATAAAAATAAAAAATATTTCATAGATTCCTTACATTGGCAATATATCTCATAGGATACAATTGCAAAATTAAAAGAAAATTAATTTTAAAATTATAAATTGATATAAAATGATAATTTATTATCCAATTACTTCAAAAAATTACAGTAAGTTTTTTTTTTATTAAATAAAAAACACAACATCTTCTTCTTTCCAAAATATTGCTGTATTTCGCAGATAACTTATCTGCTTCCTCAGGCTTATACATAGAGAATATTCTTCATTAACAAAAAGTTTAAATGATTAGAATAGTAACAATATATAGTAAGTGCAATGTGAATAATATAGGGTCATACGCGTCAGATCATATACATATTAAATTAGAAGCATTATAGGCAATGTTGTTGCATAATTTTTTTAACAAAACAAAGTAATCATAAGTAGGATAATAGCAAATTAAGGGTTAAGTATCTTGCCAAATTAAGGGTTAAACTGTCGTAGAAGGGGCTTTGTCCCTGATCTCTTTGATTGCAATATCTTTTGTTATCTATTATTGAAAGTGAGACTGAACTAAGATTACTGAAGATTGTTCTAATTGAAAATAATTTTGTTATAAAGCATAAATTTAAAAATAATAATAATAAAAAGAAAGTACATTAACGTAAGGAAAAATAAAAAAATAAAAAAAAAGGTACGAAAAAAATAAAAGGTTAGGGAAATCAGAAAAACAACAACAACAACAACAAAAAACCTCGCGGAGGTTAAGAAAAAAAGATTAAGCGAAAAAACAACAACAGTACATTCGAGCCGATAACCTCTATCATATGAGTTCGAGAACTTAGCCATCAAGCTGTAGCATTTCTAACATTTAAGCTAATAGCGGAAATCCAATGAAAACAATGCTAAATATCTCGAACCCCTTAAAATATCCTATTCCTACGGTGTTTGGTCTGAACACGATGGTAAAGTCGGTTTGTCGATCCGACCTTCCGTTCGGGAGTTGTCAGGGGATACAATGACAACAATGCAAAATATCTCGAACATGGGAGGGGGAAGGCGATGACCCCTGAAAATACTCCATTTCTATGGTGTTTGGTCCTCTGAACAAGATGGTGAAATCCGTTTGGCGATCTGACCTTCCGTTTGGGAGTTGTTAGTGGGGGACAGACACGGACGGACAGGACAAACACAATAGCTCCCAAATGGGTAGCTAAAAATGGGCGTACGTCATTTTTATTGCATTTACCAAAGAAATAACAGTTATACAAAGAAGAAGTAAATTTTTCTTCTGCTGCATTAAGTAATCACCTAGACGTCCGTCAAATGGATACAGTTTTTTTTTACCTTTTGGTTAAAGGCTGGCAATCGTAAGATTGACCCTTCGACATCTTCGTCTCACTAGGATAGTGATTGCATTAGGCTTAACTCAGGCTAAGTACGAGTTAAGCCTAATGCAGTCATCATCCTACTGTGAGACGTAGGAGATGTCAAAGGGTCAATCCTACGCTTCCCAGCCTTTAACCAAAATGTATCGTATCTTAGAATGAAGATAAGGACGTGATGGTACATTATAAAACATGAAAATAATAATTAAGATCCTTCAATAAATATAAATCTTAGGTTTAATTTTTCTTAGATATACCCTCTTAAATGTATTAATTTAATTAAAGAAGACCCAGAATATAAATATTTTAGCTTATTTTGTCACTATGAAGTCTACTTATGACTTCTGACTACAGATATTTACGATATTTACAGTATATATGTAAACTTCTGTTATGCTTACGGAATTTAATAGAAGTTAGGCCTAACGGTGAATCTTATTTATAAGCTATACAATGCAGTACTTTCTATAATTTATATTTTTTTGTTCCTTTTTAAAATAACAGATTTAAAATAGAATTTATTAAAAATATAGATTTTAAAAAATAGAGAGATTGCGGAGTCAGCGCCATCTACATGTTGATTTCAAACAAACAAATAAAAATATTTGTTTTTATTTTACTGTTTGGTTTATTTCGTCATCTGATGATATGAAATAATTGCTGGATAAAATATTTCATAAATGGAACATCGGTCGTTAAAATGCATCCCTATACATAAAAAAGCCATGACCTAAATATATTAATTGACTTGATGCTACATTAAATCAATTTTCTTTGAAATATATGATGTTTTTGTAGTATATTGTTTCAGATGCTGTGGATGAGCAGTCATTATATCCTCTGCTTGTGCCATAACTGTCAGCCATTAATCATATTTGAAAGTAGCGGCTCAAATAAATGTCCCTGACAACCGTACGACCTATATCTATATATCTATATATCTACATATCTAGATCTTCATCATTCAAATGGATCATATCAAGCAAGGTACGAACAGAGCAGAGTTATCTGTTGTTTACTAATTGGAAATAATAATCTATTTTATTCAAATTTCACTAAAATTTAGATCCATTTACATCAGCAAAAAAAAATTCGTGCTAAATCATTGAATTTTCTCTATAACAGATAACATTAGCTGATTGTATCAGATAGCAATTTAGCTAGAACAAAACAAAATTTAAAAAAAAATGTTTGGAATTCCATATATAATTTCAAAATTATTAAGATAAAAGCATACAGCTTTAATATAACTTCATAGGAAAATATGAACTTCATAATAAATTATTTATATTTTATTGAATCTTTAGATATTAAAAACAATTAGATATAAAAATATCCTTGGTAAAAGTTTTTTTTACAATTAACTCATGGATTGAAAAGAAAATCAAACTGGTAAGGACATCCACTCACTGGGATTCGTTGACTCAGCGTCCAATCGATATGACGTCATTAGACTCCTGGTAATGTGATAGTATATTAGCAGTATCTTTAGAAACAGCAATTCCCGTCAGTAAAATCTAACGATATTAAAATATTTCATATTTTAAAGAATTACGATTAAAATTAAATACTTAAAGTATTAAAAACAATGGAAGGAAGTTTTATTTATTTATATATATTTTTTATTTATTTGTTTGTTTGTTTGTTTGTTTTTAGTTAATATCTAAACACAATACAATAACCGTACATTTCTTTTATGAAACACTGTAATGTATGAAGGATTTGAAATAATAAATCATGTCTATGAGATGGAAGTATGTTACTGGTTGGCGTGTAGCTACGATATTGGCCTCTCACCTGGGTCAGTACCAGGATTCGATTCTCATGTCTGTTTCGTTGTGGACAATCCGCGCTGGGCAGGTTTTCTCGGGGTTCTCCCATTTCCCCTGCACTACTTCACTATTATTCGCAATTATTTCTTTATCATTCCCTTCTTGGAGATAACACAATGAACCTAAGATCGCGGTGTTCGTCTTCGCTGCCATTCACATTCCCTACAAATAATACAACATATTGTTATAAGTTTCTGTGACACAGAAGTTTCTGTGTCTAAACCTGATTCCCTTATAAAGTTCTGATATTTCAGGAACAGAGGCCTATTTTTTTGGTTCCTGTTTCTTCATTGTTTTTTTTTTTTTTTTTTTTAAATTTTATACAGTTATAATCTTTTTTTTTTAGGGTTCTAAATTCAGAAAAAAACAACAACCTTATTTTGCTAAGTGTGGGTGTCCTTTTGAATTTAAAAATTCTCTAAAAACAAGAATTTTCTGAAAGTCTGTCCAATAAAACAGTCCAAATTTTTCATTTTCTAAAAACGTTAATTGAATCCTTTCTTAAGTTGCTTAATTAATTTTCATCAAAGCGTGTAGAAATTAGTGACTTAATAAAACGATTGACAGGCAGTGTTCAGATTCAAATCCATTCCAATGCTTTGCTACGAGAATTTTGGTCACGTGATAATATCTAGACAAGGACCTACTTTGAAAAGATTTCAAATACAAAAAGTCTTTTGTCCTTAAATATGTATGCCAAGTTTCAAGATGACCCATTTAAGAAAGGATGCCATAAATGAATCCGTTCTGATTAACGTAAATTTGACAAAAATTATATATTTTTATATTTTTTTCCTTCCCTACTTCTCTTTGTAACAAAATATATTTATGCTTTAATTTAATAACGAAATAGAAATGTCGAAGACTATTTTTATTTTTGTCATGTCTTGTGGACAATCCGCGCTGGGCAGTTTTCTCGGGGTTCTCCCATTTCCCCTGCACTACTTCACTATTATTTCTTTATCATTCCCTTCTTGAAGATAACACATTAAACCTAAGGTCACGGTGTTCGTCTTCGCTGCCATCCATATTCCCTACTATTTTTATTTTCTTTCTAACTTAAGCATTTAAAAGAAAACTGTTTGGAGTTTCTTAGACTTTCCAGAGTCCCAACTTCATTACATCGAGGAAAGGTCAGGCGATCATTCCCTGAGAAGTTTTACTGAATTACTCCAAATGTGCTCGCCTGTACTCTACCTAAAGACAGGAGAACGTCAGATTGTCTGCTAAAAAAAAAGCAGAAAATTTTGAATTTAATTATTTTCAGAAAAAAATAAGATTAACTAAAATATTATTAAGTTTGTGAAGACATTTTAAATTGTCTTGAATTAATAAGGAATTTAACGTACAAATGACAAACAAGGAAGGCACAAGGGAAAGTAAAAGGATTTCACACCCCGAGCTATCACCGGCAGGAGACTGGGACGGTCGTTTCATCCTCTTTAGGACTCGTCAGTTGAGTTGGTTAATTTTTCACTACATTATTATCATTAAAAATCAATAAAGTAAATAAAATTCAAAAGAAAAAAAATACCAATTTGTACCTGTTTTTACTTTTTAAGACTAAATTGACTTATAGAAAAAAAATCATGTACAGGCATATCCCGAATGGTGACGCTTCGCAGTTACGTCACTTTTCAATTGCCATTATATTCCGACTTGAGACACTTACATCGCAGTTCCGACGTCCCAGCGATATGACACTATTGCTCGCATCTTCCGCCTGGCGTCGCTGTCGTCAGTTTTCAATGATAACTTTGTAAGGGATTATTTTATGCCTGTTACACCGAAATCTAAATGAAAAGAAAAGGCAGACATATCTAGGAACTGCTTCGAGTTATAACGAAAGTTACGACTCTAGTCTGGAACCTAACAAAGGGATATGCCTGTAAAAGATTTATCACCAAAATATTATTAACATTTCGCTGCAGAAGATCTGAAATAATCCTAATATCTATTCAATATCAAATCTCTACCTTTCTTTTTTATTATTTTAAGCTCCTCTTTTTGGTTTTTATAACGATAGAATCCACGGGTCAAAGCAGATAGCGCCAGTCTTAAACAGCAGTCATTCAGATTTCAATTTCAAACACAGTTCACAATTCCTTATCTGAAGGTTGTTGCGGAATTTGAAATTTTTAGAATTTTTTTTTGGAATTTTTAGGCACCTCTAATCAGTGCCTCCTGTTTTTCATGAAGTTATGGGCATCAAAGTCAGTGTAAAAACTTCAATAACTTATCTTTTCATTTCTTTTAGGACCAGGAACCAGATTCTTTCATTAGATGTAGCAGACACATCCTTTCAAGCTTTTGCAATTACTCCATGCTTTTTCTTCTTATTGTTGTCTTAAGAAACATTTGACTATGTTTGGCTTAACCCTCAATATGGTTCTACTTGAAATGCTAAAATCATTTGAAACAATCCGACGCGGATTACAATTTGAAGAAAATACTGAAGGGGTTTTTGGTGCATTGCAAAGATGCGAGACGTACTATGAGCGAAAACACTTTTTCAAAAAAAAAAAAAAAAACCCTCCGACAAAATTAACAGACTTTATTAGTAAAATTTAAGTACGCATGTGGTAATGTACGCTTTATGATATTAAAATTATACCCTTTTTCATAATATTCATTGTTTATGTATTTTATATCTGTTTTATGTAGTTTACAGTAATTTTAAAAGGTGAATCGCTATTTAACGAATTTTCCATATAACGAACTTTTTTTCGGGATTTAGCGACTTCGTTAAATAGAGGTCCGACTGTACAATCCTTTTTAATCCTTTAAGCATCCCAGGACAGATGAAGTACAGTGAAAAAAACTCCTATTTTTCTTCAGAGAAATGGAGAAAATGAATTATAGTTCAGGCCACAAAAGAATAGAAAAGGGGCGTGGGAATTTCTAATGGATTAAACATTCCAGGTATCTCAGCGACATCTATTGTTGAACTGTTGTAATCTGTTCGTGAACGAATGTGGTTGTAATGCGATTAGTAGATTATTGTATTTACTTATATCTTGAATATGTTGCTATTGAAATTCAATTACAAACTTTATTTTTTATGTATCAATTTTAATTATTCATATTTTGAATAACTTCTGTCACGAGGACTTCCAGAAATGATTAAGTTAAGGCCGTTTTCTTATAAACAGCAAAGTTACTTAGGTGAAAGGAACTATAAAAATTTGAAGCGTATGATGAATTAAAAGGAGAAAAAAAAAAACCTGTAGAAGGAGAACTGCAGTGAGGCTGACACTATTTAAATGACTTCAGGAGATAATAATTTCCAAATTCTTGAGCTGCCTTAGCTGATGATAGGCGATATCTCGAAACAGATCTGTTCTCGGATTTTGTGACAATGAAATGAAACTCAAAAGCTAAAAAAACAACAACAACAAATGACTAAAAAAATAGGTTAACATTCTAGGCTTACATCATCTTGTAAACTATATTTCAGCAACGGATATCCTGCCAGTGTAACCATAAGATTTTATTCATATTTGAATTTCAATTCCTCAGTTTTTCGAATTTATTTAATATAATGGAATATGAGTATTTTGTTTATATAAGTGAAGCCTCTTAACTCCTTGGATTAAATCGAATAAATGAATTTTCGAAATAAGTATGCTATTCAGAGCTTTGGAATTTTGGATAAGGACGTGTCAATCTGTATTTTTAATATGTACAAACAGTGAATTGTAAACCTTGTTGGGAAATTCGAAATTCCTGCTTTATATGTAAGTTATTAATAAGATTATTATTAATAAGGTGCTTTATTAATAAGAAACGCCAAATCCCTTTATGACCTTTATTTCGTTCATTTCTTGGTATCTTATGAGCTATTATAGAATGAATAACTTTAACAGATGAACATTAGTAAGCCTGAAATTACTATCTGAGCATCCCATGCCAATGCTTCATTGTTTTTATAGAATAAAATAAAACCGATGTTTATAGCATTATTCTATGTAGAGTTTTTATTTATTTATTTATTTATTTATTTATTTATTTATTTATTTATTTATTTATTTTTATTACGAAGAATTAATTCGTCTAAATAATTAATTCATTTCGGATAAATCTGAAATATGATTTGTTCATTCCCCTTGCTTTCACTTCAAATGAAAGCCAAACAGAATAACATCTCTGGAGCTAAATTCCATAAGAAAAACAACAAGGTTAACCCGTTTCTCCAACTAAATAGAAACAACTTAAAGCGATGTTTTCGTTGTTTTGAAATGAGCAACGAATGCCAGTCAGACAACCTTTCTAAATTATATATTAGATGTTTTACATCATTTGTGCAAAGCGTTTTTGAAAAACAGAACCATTAAAAAAAATCAGATATAACTTCATTTATTCATTTGAATAACTTTTTAAAGAAATAATATTATATCATTTATTATTTTATTACAGTATATTATTTTATATTTTACATTTATTTTTTATTTTATTCATTTTATTCTTTTACCTTTATTTTATTCTCGCTTATATTTTTATTTTAATAAGTTATATATATTTTTCCAGTTAAATTTATCATTATTTATTATTTACAATTTGTTTAGAATTAAATAGAAAATCTTAAAGTTAAATAAAAACAAGTTTGTCAGCTTTATATCAAGGGAATATGTAATTATTTACATTTGCTTTCCTATCAAAATATTTAAAGATTCCCGCTCTTGTTATTGTAGATTCTATTTCGCTTGTATTTATCGGCAACCTTTTGAAAATTCCCATTTTTAAACAATGCTGTATTTGACTGTTTTATAGAGGTTTTAGTTCTCATCTCCTCACATTGTCAGTGTAAATGTTATCACTGGAGCGCGTCTCGCACACGACCAATGTTATCGTTGGGAATTGTTCTATGGTTACCTAGTAACCGTAATGTTTAAGCTGGCTAGTATTGGCGCAGAATCGGCGGGTCGGGCAGAGGCGCTACACATTGGCACAGACGAAAATCCTAAAAACCCCGCGCCCTCAATGCCCTAAAATTATTCAGGTAAATATTCTTTATCCGAAAGATATGTCGTATTAGTGTGAACATCATTTCGTGCGTTTAAATGGCGTAGGAGTTAAGAAAAAGACTCACCAAACTAACATTAAGATTCCTGTACTAACTCAGTAGGCCCTGCGCCGAGTTTTTCATTTTAGTGACGTAAGACTTTTAATCTGTGATTCTTTTGGGTATCCACTATGTTCCGGCAGAGATATCGCAGCATATATATACCCGCTTTGTTTGGCAAAGTTGTTCTACTTGTGTACGGGTGTGTATAAATATATTCATCGTATAGGCATATCTCGGTGTATTCTTGTATTTGTCTCATAATTGTAAATATGGCGAGGATAATGGGTCAATAAGTATAGCGTGATATTTATACAAGGTCGCACCATTCAGGGTTAAGCCCATTCCACTAACCAAGGGAAGACAGTAAATAAACAAAGCATTCCTTCAGTTATCAATAGAATCCAATCCGAAGTAAATAATAACTGCGTCTATAAAAGTGAACTAGATGATTTTAGGTCATGGCGCTTCGGTCAAGGTATCGAATTTGGAAGCCTCGGGATTTATGTTGGGGATATTGATTTATCATTAGCATTATTATTAGCATTATTTTTTTTTTCCGAAACGAGTATTCATATGAAAGATAAAAGTTAATCTTTTTTTTTTTTTTTTTTTAATTTTACCATTTGTTAGGACTTGCAACGCAGAATCAACATGGGTGACGTAAATAGTCCTATTTTCTCACTTTCACTTTTTCATCGGACAGTCCGTTCCAAAGTTAAAGATTTTTGTATTCTTAAATATTAATCAATGTAATTATTTATATTTTTAATTTCCGAATCAGAAACTCGCCTATTTATAAGTTGAGACATTTGCAGGAAATTTGTTCTTTAATTTCGGCGTAAGTTGCCGCCATGCCTGACGTCCTTGGCGGAGGGATTCTTATTCGCAGACTATTTTTGGACATGGAAGGAAAGTATGGTTAATTAGTTTGGCCATGGGGTAGCCATGGAGCCAACGGAAAACTACCCACCGTTGACTTCTCGAACCTGGACTATAGTTGTAGAGAAATGTAAAGTGGATACCTCTTCTAATGCTCCTTATGATATTAGTCTACAATTGCCTGATACCAACGTGAGGATAAGAACTCTGAAAAGTGGATACCAAAAGAACTATTAGGAAACTGCTAACACAAAGTCTTCTTCATCCTCAACTAACACTCCACTGCTCTGCTAACTCGTATCTAATGCGGTGGATGATTCTCTCTCTAAACCATTTAATCCTTGATGAATTGGATTAACCTAACAACTGTTTGTACTGTTTTGTTCACGATGGGTAATAGTGCATTTATGGTGTGTGCTTCGTCTCGTATGCAGCGTCCTGACCCCGGTGGAAATGACGACGCAAGAGCTCGTGCCGCTGGTGACATCTTGGTAGGCTGCGACCCCGCGCCCGTGATCGTGTGTCCGGCCCCTCCCTCCTCGTCCCCTGATCCCATAATGGGCGCAAGCTATGTCAACTATGTGCCCATATTGAAATGCATGATGGAGGGTAATGTTCGGGTCTGGTGGTTTCCGTCCGATTTTTGTCAGTCAAGGCTAGGAGACAGACTCATAGGTAGTTGCTATTGGGAAAGACCCATCAGATCTTTATTAAACCAAATTTCATGATAACTTGGAGTATTACTCCTCCTACACTTTGAATCACCCACCTTTTATCTAATTGGCATTAGATAAAATGTCTAATACAAATTAAAACATTGCTCAGAACATTGATGAAAAATCACAAAATGTAATTTCTAAAACGTTTGAAATTCTTTAAAAGGGGGAGGAGTGAATAATTCAAGTAATTATGAATTTTAAATAGCACTAAGTTCTTAATATTTTGCTTTTTATTCATATTAATTACTAATAATAAGAATACATTAACTTTTGTATGTCCAGATTTTTAATGAATAGTAAAAGTTAAAACTTACAAATTCACAGTAGTTTCCTGGAAGGTCACTCGAAATGTCCCACGCTTTATCTGTGTCTTAAAATACGAAAATTCCTGAAAAGAAAAAAAAAATCAGAAAAAAAAAATTGAGAGAATATTCAGTATTTTCATAGTTTACTTTGAAAAGTTAAATTTCTTAACGATATAATAAAGAGCTATTGTAATAAAATAGAAATATCTCAACAGGTGTCATTCTATACATTAAAACAAAGACATCTGTAAAAATTGATATATCTATCATTCGGTTATCACGTGATACTCAGGCATAAGAGTCTGATTCAACAAATTATGTAACAAAACCATAATAGTATCATTAATAGAATTACATACGAATACATTTCTATAAAATGTTTAAATGCTTCTTATATTATCCAGCAGAAATGTGATCAGGATCTGATCAAAACTGAGGAAAAAATGTGAAAAAAAAATTGCTTATATATTTACTATACATATATTTTTCAAAGGAAAGTAATAGTAATTGCATAAAAGAAATAAAACTGATGCCTTGTTTTTGTTTTGTTTTCTAACTTCTCATCTACAATTTTTGTACATTGGGTTTTTGTAAAAGAAGAATTGACCTCCAACTTTCTCTTGATAAATGCCACGAAGTTACAAAACCAGCTTGTTTCAGGAGAAAGAAGAATGTATGATATTATATCAAGATATAATCAATAATACATTACTAGTTGCAACCCGTGACATTCACTGAAGTAAAACAAATACTACAATTTCGAAATAACGTGAATTTTTTTCAAAACCACTGGAATTCTTCCTACATTTATTTGCTGAACTTTTGCTATGGCAATTATATAGTACCACAGCGCTGACCGAAAGACTATCGTTATACGATTCTTGATTTTTTAATATCGACATGCTTTCCTGGCACTTTCGGTGAAATAAGTTAACCTCCATCCCTAAAATAATAGGCTTCTCCAAATTGAGCCTATGAGAGAGTGCCCCACAATGACTTACAGGGGCGTAGGAATTATTTCTAGTTTATTTTGTTTTATTATTCACTAAATGAATAGATGCAAAAGGGTTTATACTAATTTGTTTATACATTTGTTAGTGTATTTTTAAAATTAAATTAAAAATACAATTTAAAATATTCTCTCTCCACTTTGATGACACACAAACAAACATCCGTACATCCGGTTTTTGCCTATTAATAGTATGATTAATAATAACTGAAAAATTGGAATAATTGTATTTGAGCTTTCCTGTCAATAGCATTATTCAAGTTTTTAAAAATAAATGAAGGGATCCTTGTAAATAATAACTTGATTAATGGCATTAAAATAGGAAACAGCAGTAATTAATGTATTTTTCTTATTTGTAATAATATCTCTTTGAATTATATCCTGATGTAGAATATGAATTTTTTTCTTATGATATTTATGCAGTTTGATTTATTAAATATAATTTAATTACAACTCAGTGTACTAGGTTGCACAACAACCTGTTTAGTATGTGCTGAATAATAATTCATATATGTTAATGTACAATAAATTACAAAATTATAAATTACAAAAATTATAATATAAAGATTTTTATAATATTAAAAAGTGAGTTTAGAATATAATTTTAAGAAAGTATATAAAATTAAAATGTCATAATTATAATTATATATATATACGTATCAAATTCATTATATTATTATATAATTTTTATTTTTAATATATTTATTTTATCTATTTTTACGATATCTTCGATTATAAATATTATTATTTCTTACTTGGAGATACTTTATGCTGTCAAAAACAGATTAACATAAATTATATATCAAAATATTCAGCTAAAAAAAATAAAAATAATGACACCAAAAGTTTTACCGGTTGACCTCTAGGTCAAAAGTTATGAGCTTTTAAAAATCTCCGAAAACAGGACGTGACCGTTACAACACGAGGTGAAATTTGAAAATACTTTCAGTTTCTGTTTTAAAATGTTCAATTTAAGTTTCTATATTTTAAAGATATATTTAAAATTTTAATAATTTTATTTAACATTCATGTAACACTTTTTAAATAAGTACACTTTTTTGAATAATACTTCATCAGGAAATATTCAAAACATTAAGCAATTTCGCACCAACCCCATTTGATTATAGACAATTTTTGAGAAATGGAAATTCGCGTTTTCATTCTATTACCAATGTGTAATTTTGCAGACGTTTAATGAAATCTTTGGTTTGTATGTAGAAATATACATCGCATGATTGACAGATAGGACAAATAGGTACAAAGTGATGGAATCACTTTAAAAGCTTATTTTATTTTTTATTGAAATATTTATTATTTTTATTAATATTGATTTTTTTTAAAAAATCAAAACACAATCTGTATAAATATAAATAAATTTGTATTACTATTTTTCAAAAATATTAAATTGGTTTTTAAAAATGTATATTTAATTAATTTTATATCATGTTTAGACTTTATTAAATTATTCTTGACAAGTGAGAAATTATTCAACATTATTATTATAATAATGAAAATTCCATTAATGATCAAAACAATAGTAAGTTTTGCACCATCCACATCTTATCATTGCACGAGATACACATTGATTGGAGGCTATGTTACTCTCACAATGAATACAAAATTCAGTTACAGCAAAAGACGGATCCAAATTATTTCCGCGACCAGCTTTCGTTCCATGCGTAGCAATGTTGAAGAAGAAACCGTGGAGACTGAAATTATTATTTAAATTAATATCATGTAAATTAAATTTATATCAAGTTTAGACTAATATTAATTTCAAATTTCAAATAAATGCAGCACCTACATACAGGCTTATGAATACATAGTAAGTCTGGAAAAAATTAATAATAGTAATAATAATAATAATAATATTAACACGAAAAACAAGTACACACACTTAGGGAACACTTCCACCAAAGAGCACAACACTCCTCACTCCACTCAGCCATTGTCAAGGCTGACACACACTTCACACCCCTGGACCTCGCAAACCCTTCTCTAACACTCACCACTCCCGACACCCACACACAGGAGCTGCGTGATTCATGGGCTCGTAAGGAACTCCATGGCAGACATCGCCACGAACTCAGCCAATCTCATGACGACATGGAAGCGTCGAACAGATGGCTGACGAGTGGTGAGCTGTTTGGGGAGACCGAAGGGTTCATGATCGCAATACAGGAACAAGTCATTCCCACACTCAACTACAAGAAACACATTCTACACGACGCAAACACACACGACGACAGATGCAGGAAATGCCACACTACACATGAGACGATCGACCAAATAATATCAGGCTGTCCCCTTCTGTCCCAAACAGACTACCTCCACCGACACAATCAGGTAGCATCGATCGTTCATCAACAGCTAGCACACAAACACTCATTAAGAACACGGCCCCATACTACAAGTACACATCACAAAGCGTACTAGAGTCACCCTCACATAAGCTGAACTGGGACCGTCCCATTCACACAGACAAAACTATACATCACAACAGACCTGACATTACACTTGTTGATAAGGTCAACAAACAGACCTATCTCATTGATATTGCAGTTCCCATCAGCAAGAACATGCAGAAAACTCACGCTCACAAGATAAGTAAATACACATACCTAGCACACGAGCTCCAGAAGCAGTGGAGGCAGGTCCGAGTACGTGTTGTACCCATCATCCTGTCCGCTACTGGTCTGGTGCCTCACACATTGCATCAGAGCCTCAGCACATTAGGACTTCATAAAAACACTTATGCACAACTCCAGAAGGCTGTGGTACTCAACACAACACGCATAGTTCGGAAATTTATGGACACAAGCACACATCCCTAACTATTCTTCCAAACTTTTTTTTTTTTTTTTTTTTTATTCACTTGGCAATATGTGCTTTGGTTCTTGACCCGCCATATTGTTTTTGCTCGGGAAACCCAAGGTTTGAAACATAGAAACATAATAATAAAGAACTTGTGTGTTATTTTGATCCTCTACACCAGACCCCCCCCCTTTTCGGTTTTTTGGCTCATAACTTTTGTTCCAAAGGTCACATCAAATTGTTCAGATTTTCAAGAAAAGAAAAGCAATGATACCCAAAATTTAACAAGGTGACCTCTGGGTAAAAAGTTATGAGCGAAAGCCGAATAAACTCCCAAATCATCCCTGTAATAGTATTTTATTTTCCCTTCTCATGATTTTCATTTTTAAAATTAGGAAAATGCAAGAAAAATCTACTAAAATAAATAAGAAAAATAAAGATGTAAATTAAATAAAATAAACTTTCAAAGTGATTCCATCACTTTGTATCTATCTGTCAACCATGCGATGTATATTTCTACATACAAAGCAAAGATTTCATTAAAAGTCTGCAAATTAGACATTGGTAATAGAATGAAAACGCGAATTTCCATTTCGCAAAAATTGTCTGCAATCAAATGAGGTTGGTGCGAAATTGCTCTATATGTTGGATGTTTTCTGATGAAGTATTATTCAAAAAAGTGTACTTATTTAAAAAGTACTATATGAGTTTTTAATAAAAGTATTAAAATGTTAAATATATCTTTAAAATATAAAACCTAATTGACCATTTTTCAACTGAAACTGAGTCATTTCACTTATCACCGCTATGCGCGCTCTTGTTGTAACGGTCACTTCCTGTTTTCGAAAATTTTTAAAAGCTTATAACTTTAGACCTAGAGGTCAACCGGTAAAACTTTTTAGCTGTACCTTTTTATACATAATTTATGCTGATCTTTTTTTGACAGGATATAACGTGTCTCCAAGTTAGACCGTGTTTATTTTTGGGATTGTTATTTTAGACCAAAATTTTTTTGTAAATTACATCAAGTATTCTTATTTATATTTATTAAAAGTTGTCAAAATATTTTCAAGTAGTATTTTCAAATGTACTATGAAACATTGTAGTATTTATTCATATATTACGAAGTTGCTTATCGTTGTGGTCTAGTTTCATTAAATTAAATATTTCTAGCCATTGTTTTTTTTATAAAAGCATCGAAATTCATATTTAACATATTTCTAATCAAATTTGATTCTACTTTCGCCACACTTGAGGTGTAAAAAATGGCTTGACAGAAAGAGGAACGTATATCCTTGATAAAATATAGTGACCTATACTTGAATTATTAAATATTTAAAGGCCTAATAAGCAGTCGAACAAGGCGATGTTGGTAAATTTTAAATAGCGAAAACCAACCGAGTCAAAATGACTCAAACTGGAATAAATTGAATGATTAAGATATCCGAATCAAAAATGATTTATTTCAGCTTGTTTTGTTCTCTTATGACGAGGTGAGGAGCCACTGAGGCCTAAGGAGTTAACTCAACATTGGACATTTTCATATTTCTATGGACATATTTTTTAACTATCTTTCAATGGGAAAACAAATAAATAAATAAATAAATAAATAAATAAATAAATAAATAAATAAATAAATAAATAAATAAAGCTTTGTAGTTTACAACAATTTTGCTAAGTGAAGTGTATGGGAATGTTTTGTTTAGGTTATTGGAAATAACCACACACATCTGAAAATAGTGAATTTGTATGATTTTGTTTCATTGAGTTCCGCAGGGAAGATATAAGTATTGGATATTTGTGTGTCAGGGATGAGAAATTGGAGTGATTTGTTTTTCTTACGTTCCTTTGTTTCTTTAAAAACCCCAAGAAATCGAACTGCAGTTAATTCAGTGAAAGCTTTGTACATAAATTTTTAATTTTCGATTCAAACGAATGGGAGCCATTATCTGGTTTAGTAGATTAAAATTCAATCTCAGGAAACACCGCCTTCGTTATCAAGGCAGGCTTCACTGCTAGACATCAAACATTTGCAGGCAAGCTTTTCTTTTTGTTAAGAAACCTGTTTTACTCTTGATAATATTATTTATTTACTTGTTTAGTTATTTATTAAAAATCTGAGATATATAAGATACTTTGTGGTTGAAAAATGTCAAAATATGTCAATATTTCTAAGGAAAAAAATCTTTAAGGAAAAAAATCCTAAGATCACGTTTTCTAATATATCTACAAAAATTACTTTTTATAAAAGGAAACACCATTTAAAAACAATGAAATTAAAATTTTCTTTCTTGAACTATCTACTCTTGTAAATTACCACATAAAAAATTTTATTTTTAACAATTTTTCTATTAAAAAAACAAAACAAACAAATCTTTTGAGCCTGAATAATACGGTTAGTAAGATACATTTCGTTTAATTTCATCTATGTCTTCATGATTTAGCTTTTAAAATTGAAATTGATAGTTTAAAATGATACTTTGTTTTTCAGAACGAAGTGTAAATACAACTGGTTAATGTAAATATTAAAGATTTTTAAAAGTTCTATAAATGTTGTCCAATGGTGCAGTTTTCTTAATTTAAGTCTGCTATATTGTAAACATGGCCATTAAATTAGATAAACGGCGACTACTTCATTATCTATTTTTCTGGGAAACCATTTATTTATCTGTTCTTCCCATTGCATGTTTACGCCTTGTTCTCTCTTTGTTTCTTGGGAGTGCATAAAAGTCTAACAGTTCCGCTAGAGAACTTAAATTTTTCATATTATAAACAACAATGCGGTGATTGAATTTCTAATGCTTTAAAAAAATTCATTGAGGCCTGCGCACTGCTGGCACATGAATTTTTTCAATAATTTTTCATTAGTGAGTTTTTCATTGTTCATTTTTTCTTTTGAGGCACCACTGAGCTTCTGACGATTTTCCTAGTATGTTTTTCTAGTTTTCTTTCCAACTTTATATGTAGAAATTTAACGCATATGAAATTAATGACGTAGTTTTAAAAAAAAGGCCAGACACAATAATTAAAAATCTCGACCAGGTTTCGATCGGACCTAATGATCTTTTTCAAGTTTGTTTTTTTTTTCTTTTAAGTGACTTGAAGAAATCAGCAAGTCTGATCGAAACCAGGTCGAGATTTTAATGTGTTTTTATGTTTTTTAATAATTGTGTGTATGGCCTTTTTAAAAAACTACACCATTTATTTTCATAATCAGCAGTTTCATAATAATCTTTAATTGAAGTCTTTTTCTCAGGAACATTAAGAATTCGGGAAGAAACTTTTAAGAAGTGAATAAAAATTGAATCAGATCCTTTTTATTTTCTTGAGATTTAAATATCTTCAGATTATTCGAAAGATATATTTTTGAAAAAAAAATACCTCTTCAGTTTAACAAAATAGCCAAATTTGAAGTAAAATAATAAAAAAAAGAACTAACAGATAAGAAATGCTTAAATAAATTTGGTTTTACTTTTTTTTTTTTTTTTTTGCCTTCAAAAATTGTTTTGATTTTTTTCCCCTTAATTTCAATTTTCAGTAGTAAAGCTTAAAAATATTAAAGTAAAAATTTTAGTTCTTTTTTTCTTCCGATTAAAAGTGAAATGCAGAAACCTTAAAATGAATCTAATTTGTGTCTATTTTTCTTAAATATCTTAGAGATGTTAATTTTTTTAATTTT
This sequence comes from Thereuonema tuberculata, assembly GCA_023159025.1. Classification (NCBI taxonomy): domain Eukaryota; kingdom Metazoa; phylum Arthropoda; class Chilopoda; order Scutigeromorpha; family Scutigeridae; genus Thereuonema; species Thereuonema tuberculata. Next base: position 82,416 of record JAFIDM010120973.1, on the reverse strand, counting down.
ATTTTTCGAAGCTGGTAATCAGGTTTAATGGCAAAGATTTTCTTATCAAAATTCAGTTTCAGCATTTTTAAATGCTATTTGTTTTGTCTTAAGAACAAACATCAAAGTTTTCGATGATTTTTGACAGTTGAAAAATTCTATGGAGCAGTGGTGAAGCCAACGGGCGTTTATGAATCAACCCCTTTAGAAATATAAGTAAATTTGTAAAGAATCATTGAATAAAATTAAAAAAGAATCATGTGTTAATGTATAATGTTGTAATAATAATTTTTTAACATCATTAACATAAGAAATTTTTCCGTGTAATTAGTTGTCTTAAATTCACTGGCGTATGGAAAGGGGTTTTCTAGAGCATGAATCTTTTTTATCTATAATTTATTAATTGTTAATATTTTCTTAAATACATTTACATAAATATTAGGAAATGCTTTTGCCATAAATCTCGAAGTAGACGTTATTCTCGTTCTTCTCTTCATATTATCCCTGAGTCTATCCCTCTACGTTTCTTTCTATCTACCATTTCTTGTCCTGTCTTAATTTTTACCATTTACGTATATAATCTTGCCATCTTATTTTATTCTCGTCTCTTTCTGGACAATATCGTTCTTTTAACTCATTTTGTTCTAATTTTATCATACTTAATTTTTAATTTTTTTAAAAAAATTACATACATTGTAAAAAAATATAATTTTTTTGTCCATATATATAATATGGTAATGATCCAACACAGTTTGGAAACGAGGCTAAAGTCAGACAAACCCTCATCAGCATTTTTAAGACTATGTTATTAAAACCAAGGTTATCACCTTGAAAAACACAGTGGGAATTAAGGAAAGAAGGAAAATTCACCATAAAAAATCAAACAAATGAAAACAAATAAAATGGTTTAAGGAATTACATAATCTTAAATTTCAAGCTTAGCATATTTTATTCTTACAAATTCGCACCAAAAATCAACAACTTAATTGGCTGAACTAACCATAAAATTGAACCAGGAAATCTTAAAGAATAGGAATACGTTAATCAATACATATTTTTTTCTTTTCACCTTAATATTTGATGGAATTGATTAATCCAATCACGAAAAAAAAGCCAACAAAAATAACAAAAAGCAATATTATTTTGTACATAAATTTTATTTATGCACAAACTCGTTTCTAGGCAAGTGTATGTCTGTAATATGTGCATAAATGTCTACATCCGTATACAGTATAAGTGTATATGCCCTTTGTATATATATATATATATATATATATATATATGCACGTGTGTATGAATATGTGCTATTTGTCCATAAGTGAGTATATAGAAGAAATGTTACTTTTTAAACTTTATAGTTTAATATTACATAAACATTATGTAACATATTATTAAAAAATAATTTCCAGAACCTACTGACGGGAGAGTATACCTCAGTAATGATGTAATGCATGAAGTTGTTATAAAAAAACAATGTTCCAGCGATCAGAAGGTCACAAACGAATCAAACTGACTCATAACATTAATAGAAAACACAAACATTTATGAACTAAATAAATGCAGATCTTGTGTTCACTTTTTACGATCGATATTTACAAGCTATTATAAAATTCACACAACGAACTAAAATACATAAATTTATTTCCAAAAGCAAAAACAGAAAAATGAACTATTATTATATCTACATTTTGATTTTGATTTTGGAGTTTTATAGGTTATTTATTTATTTGTATCTCTGGTATTTCATAAATTACTTGATGTACGAAAGTAATATTTGTTGATATTTTTTGTTCTTGTCTTATGAATCTCTTTTGTTTTCTTTGTATTTACTCATCGGACGTCTTTTACTGGAAAGGTGGAACCGGAAGTAATGCTTGTACAATTATCACCTTGCTTATGGCCCATAAGATCCACTCACTGGGCATTCAGATCTGGGGCCATGAAGAACAGCCCCTCAACCGGCAGCTCATCAGTGCTTTCGCCGAGAGCATCATCGACGGTAACGATATCCATGAGCGGTTGATGGCCAGCGGACCCATGAGGAACCCTAACCTTACCCTCCCGGAGGCAATGGACGCATGCCGGGGACGTTTCAACAACCTCGTGGAATGGGTGAGTCATTTGGTTTTATGCATCCTCTAAACTTTAGTCTTTCTCCTGGCATTTGATCGTTTCTTGGTAATTTGTGTACCTTTGGATTCCATAATCATACGGGCACAAATGCATAATGACAAAATTTGCATTTCTCATGTACTGCTGTAAAATGACAGGTCACGTGGTTCTGGGGTAGTTGGCGGATCATGCGGCATACTGTTAGAACCAGTATCTCCAGTGCAGATGAATGCAACAAAAACCAGAGCTCTACCTACTACGATGGCCTAGCAATTTGCAATCACAGTTGTAACTTGACATGGGCATTATCTACGAAACGGTAAGAGCTGGAGAGGTGGGCCCATAGACATTATTCCTTATTAAGACCCCCCTTAATCTATTTCTGACCTCAAATGGGTCACTTTCACTATTAGGCCATGTCCCTATGGAAGCTTGCGGTTTCTCTTTCGCAAAAGATACAGAACATGGCCGGCAATTATATTGAAGACTTGTAACTACTTATTTTCAAATAAATTCACGTCTTTCTATTTTTCTTGATAGCCTGCCTTGTATTAGCAAGGGGAAAATCACATGATTGTTTGTATATTTATTTATATTTCCGTAGGTCTTCAAGCTGTTATTCACATTGATATGAGTTTCATATCCTTACTAAGTTCTATCAATGAAAAAAAAGTTAAAAAATATGATGTTCGTAGTTTGAAGAGAAAAACATTGAAAACAACCACTTTTATCATCTAGATCTTTCTCACCCAAAATATTTTAAACAAAAGTTCAATTACTCAAACAAAAAACTCAAAAAAGAAAAATTAGTCGAGTTTATTTTCACAATATATTTCTGTCCTAGTTTTTTTAAATCCAAAAAGAAAGCAGCAAAAAATGTAATTTAACTAAAGATTTGTATGACGTCATCAGAGCAACCTTCAATTCTCTAGATTTTAATAATTATTAATTTGATTATGCTAAATTAATTTCATATAAACCCCTTGCTTGTATGTAAGAATTTGAGTATAAATTTCTTTATAGAAATTCGATAATTGATAATTTCACAGATTTTTCATTTCAGAAGGTTCTTCAAAAATTTGAAGGAAAAAAGTCTACAAAAATTTGCATTTTGATTTCAACCTCAGAATGATTTAATGTCTAACAGATGGATGTTGACGATCATGTTTGCGCGAGAATTACGAAAAACACGAGATCTCGCCAATAGCCTCTTCAGCAGGTCTAAAGGAATTTAGTATTTTTAATGTCTGTCACTAGGAAAATGCTACGTAATGAATTTATTGTTTGTTTATTGACTGTTTTCAATTTATTAAAACGTGTTAAAATGTAGTAAAAGTCTCATGCATTTCCCCGTATTACAATTCATTTAAATAGTTCAATATTTTGTGAGAAGACATGGATAGAGACTATTCTCGCGTAAATTACGTGAAATCACGAAAATACGGGATCGTCAACATCCATCTGTTAGACAGTAGGAGACATTTTTAAATAGATTTCCATCAATTCAAACCTAGTAACATCATTATTATGAAAATAGCCACTATGGACAGTCATGCTTTCTCCATTGTTCTTCGTATTTTCCTATCTAGGCCTTTATTGCAGTTTATTGGTATATTTTATTTTTGAAAAGCTAGCTTTTTCCTATAATCTGCTGTAATCATTTTTATAAAACATCTACTCATTCTGATGCACAGGTTTTAATTTGTAGGTTAAGTTTAATAAAAAAAAAAAATCGAATCTGAGATATAAGTATATTTTTTTCCACTATTACACAAACATCGTTTCCCAACATTCATTCCATTTCATTTATCTGTCACCTTGGCACATTTTCATTGTTGATAATAAACAGTGGCTGAGCGGAAAAGATTAAAAATAAAATTATGCACGCCCCTTTCATTGATTGCTCTGAGACGGCCTCCCCTCAAAACGATCGAATGAGTCTTTAAAGGACACGAACTGTCTATTCTGTCTTTTTGAAAATAAATAACAAACACAGCCTTAACTTTTGATCAATTTAACGTTGAAATATTTAATATTGCCGCTCAAAAGTTGGTTTCATCAAACAATTTCTGAAAAACATTTTTTTTTTCTTTTTTCACCCGAAATTCAGTTTTGAAAAATTCAGTTTTGTAAGATTAGATTAAAGGATCCTACTTACGGGCCATGTTGTTACATTCGTAAGTGTATTGGAAGTATAGGTCCCTCGATCTTCGAGATGAAGTTAAGAATAGAGTGGTCTGTTCACGCCCTATCGCCTTAACCTCGGTCCCCATTTTACAGAGGAATTGTAAGCCTTGTAAGGAGCAGAAACTCCGAGTGAAAAATCCTCTACCTCAGCCATTAAGTGAACCCGGCTTCATCAGCCTGCAACTGATAGCTTAAATATTGTAATTCTTTTTGACTACGATATGTTGTTAGCAACTCGTGGTATTGATTAATTGGTTATTTATCTAATTTGTATTAAACACAGAGTTAACACTGAATAGTTAACCTATAGTTTCAACTATAAAAATCAAGAAAAGAAACCATAAAGTTTCTTTGTTTATGATAATAACTTTGGAATGGTGTTGATCACAGGAGTTCAGATTAACGAATATAGTTACTTCGACAGACATTGTATAATTTTAGCTTTAATTTTACAATGCATATTGAAGTATTTTAGGAACATTAGATCATTCTGTACTACCCTTTTATATTTATTATGAGAATATAAAAAAAAGTAGTTGCAAAGCTCACATAACCATGATTATAGCTGTTACAAAAAAAATTATTACAAGGGGAGATTAATTAACAGAACTATTTATATTTTGTACTAAGTAAAAGAAAATATTTGAGGGTCATTCAACAAAAATACTGTGATAAGTGCTTCAAGGCTACCAATACCTATGAGGTGTATGAGGTGGTGTTTAGTACCTTGATTGTGAACTGTCATGTTCCTCTAATTAATCCCACTCAAAAAATTACATCTGTGGTTCGTATATAATACATTCATAATATGTACAGTACAATAGATAAGCTGTTTTTTGTTTTTTTTTTATACGAAGGAAAACGAAATTATGAGATTAAGATGATCGGTAGAACTGCGTCCCGCAGGAACCTAACTCATTTTCCCCATAGGATCAATGATTCCGTATTCGCTGATTTCGGTATTCACGTAGTTTTCAAGGAATCGAAACCCCGCGAATAGCGAAGACTGACTGTAGGTTTTGTAATTTTTTGGTGCATTAATAGCACCAAATTAATATTAATTGTTTCTTTCTCCTTGCCTGTAGCTTCAATCAACAAAATTTACAATGGTCGCGACTACAGAAAAACTTCCATATTTGGTAAAATGTTGATCACATAGTTGATCCTGAAACTCATTGCTCCAGAGAACAGTATCTAGTAACATTAGAGCAATATAGCGGCTTTAAAAGAATAAAAGAACGAGTAACTATGAGTAAGAAAGGGCAGAGCCAAGCCACAGGTATAATTTTGAACGTTTTTCACTGTTTTGGTCAGAGTGATGGAATATGATTTGTGAATTATTAGGAAAATCGGCTATTGCTACAAATTTGTCCCATTCGACGGTCAAGACAATTGGCGACGAGCCAAAAAGACAGGACGAGAACCGCATTTCGTTATCCAAGTCCGAGATCACTTTTAGATAGGAATGATATTTATAATATCATAATAATAATAATAATAATAATAATAATAATTTAAAGTTCGCTGTAGCCAATACCACATAACAACCGTATTATCGTCGGACTCCATAATGGCGCTTTATCGCTGCTGTTATCCCAGAGCAGAATGTTTTGTTGTTCAGCAAAATGTTTTTATATCCAGCAAAATGATTTGCTCGCAAGCAAAACGTTTCGATTCTTAAAACACTTGTTCCCACTCTACAGTTTGTGCAGCGAAAGATGACCTTCCGTTGTGGATTATTACTTCCAGGAATTCTCATCTACTCAAAGCGTATTAACTATTTTCTACAATCTGCAAATTAAATTAGAAAATAACAAGATCTTCGATTTTTTTTTTATTCTTTGCGTCTTTAACTTACCTATATACTGTCATTCAGTGGCGTATATAGAATATATTTTCGGGGGGGCCCGACACCCCAAGAAAACCTATCTGTTCAACCAAAAAAAAAAAAAAACGATGGAAACCTACCTGTTCAACCAAAAAAAAAACGATGGAAACCTACCTGTTCAACCAAAAAAAAAAAAAAAAA